>JARJDZ010005853.1:0-53516 GCA_030264555.1 Aleochara sp. GC000083
AATAGCCGAAAAACTTAAGGAAGCACTGTAAAATACAGTTTAAACTATACCGATACAGCAGCGGGTTGCGTAGAAACCCAAGAAAATATTACAAAAATTATAAACGTTATGACCGACGGTGTACGACAATGATTAAATGCAGTATGAAATGCCGCTAAAACCATACCAATCCGGCGACCGGCTGCGAAGTAAACAAAAACGAGAGAACCCGATTAAACTACACCGGTCACGCGACGGATTGCCGAATAAACAAAACGCAAGAATTTATTTCAACGCGAAAATATTTGCTGAAAGGCGCTCTATAAGTTGAGCTGAGTTAATAACTTGCCCGCTTGCTGAAAAACCTAGTACAACTAGCAAAAACAACAAACTACAAAAAACGACGCACTAATTTATTAAAATGCGTAAAAGATTATATTTCCCGCTGGGATAACGCGAATCTTTTAACGTAATTTGAAAGTACATTTAAAACCCTATAATATATAGTATAAACCATACCGATACAACAGCGGGTTGCTTAGAAAACAAAGAAAATATTCCAAAGATAACAAATATATTGGCCGACGATACACGAAATACATTAAATGTCGCTTAAACCATATAAATCCGGCGACGGCTGCGAGGTAAGCAAATAAGAACGAGCAAACCCGATTAAACTATACCGATCACAAGACGGATTGCCAACTAAATAAAGTCGCAAAAATGTATTTAAACGAGAAAAAATACACTTCAGATGGAAAATAAGCCGTGATGATAACTACATTTTGGCCGACGGTGCACACTTCGTTAATCTTTGAACTGTATGTAAAATACAGTTTAAGCCATACCGATACAGCAGCGGGTTACGTAGAAATCAAAGAAAATATTGCATAAATTACCAACAAATAATAAAGTCGCTTGAATTTGTTTAAACAAGAATAAATGACACTCACCATGAGATGAATTCTTTTTAGAGTACCACAAGAAGTTGCAGCTGTTGCACACATCACTTGGGAACTAGAAGTCATTCAATAGGTGCTGTAAGCTTCGCCAATGCATGCAGATTCTGCAAAAAAAACAATGAGATATTTGTTCACATATTAAATATACACCTGTTCACATATTAAATATACACCAATTAATTAATTATACAATACCTTAAGAACCTTCAGCTGATGTACACAACAATGAGCAATTGCTTGAAAGTGTGCAATATTGCATTGTTCCTCCAACATATGATGAATGCTCCAGCAATATTTTCAGATTCTGTACCATTATAAATAAGAAAAATTTTCTCATATATTTAATATAAAAGCATTAATTATACATAAAATACCTTAGAAACATGCAGCTGTTTCTCCCACCAACTGGAGATTGCTCCAAGATGTCAATTGGCTCCTTGAACAGACTCTAATAAAGCATGGAAGATTCTAAAACAAGAAAAATTATGATAACATTATAACATATTGTATTTATAGACATAAATTGTTAATACAATACCTTGAAGATACTCTACTAGACCAGCAACTCCAACATCACTGTACATATCACCAATTTAGTGGAGTCTATTGGTGCTTCATGTCCCTCCAACTTATAGTAAAAAGCTTGCACTATCTCTAGATGATGTTGCATTTAGTGAAAACACATAAATTGTTGCTTCAGGTCCCTCCAACTTGCAGTAAAGAACACCATTTCTATTGATTTTCATTGTATTCATTGCTGCTTAAAGTTCCAGCAATGAGAACTCACAATAATTGATGATGGCTTCATTTCCTTGAACATGTAGTAAAAACACCAACAATCAAGCTGGCCTCTATAACAAGAAATATAATGAGAATTTGTTTAACCATTACAATTACTGGAATGTTTACACAATACTGTTAGTTCTCCCTGGAGCTTACTAATGTTTTTGTTTCATTTAATTCATAGCTCCTTGAAATTTCTCCAAAGTGGTAAACTCAAAATACTTGAAGGTTCTGTAAGAAATATATTGGAATGTTAATTTACATATTGCCTTCATAGAAATGAATTGTTCGTTTATTACCATGAGAACACAGCATGAATGATGGTGGTGGTTTAAAATATGCATTACAATTTTAAGTTTCAAACATGCAGTGAAAACTGCATAACATATATTATGAAATATTTGTTCAGCTAGTGCATTTGTAGGAATAAACAAAAAAAAATTAACTCATACAGGAACACTGGAACTTGGAGAAAAAATGGCGTCGTAACACATGTCAATTACCGTGGAAGTAAGGTTTGATATCAGAGGGAGTAAAGTATCAATTTACTCCCCCGGGTGGTTATAAAACCAATCCTCAACGGACCTACTATACAAAGGGAATAAAGTTGTCCTTTACTCCCGCCGCGACCTGTTTCTGGTCCAACCACGAGCATAACCAAGAAAATCAAACCACAAAATTTAAAAACAGTAATAATAGGAGTCCAGATTGAATGATCTATTTGTTGTTATTTAGCAATGAACCATCATGGGGGAAATCACCTGCATAAAAATTTAAATGAATTAAGAATTCAATTTATAGGAATAAATTCTTTGTACCTATGGTGAAGACAGTTGACTCTTCAAGTATTTTGTTAGATTAATAATGAATTATTGTACATGTTGAAGATGATGATGATCCCTATCATGTGCATTGCTTCGTCAAGTTTACTGAAGATACAGTGAAGATTCTATAAAAAGAAATGTAATGAGATAATTTGTTCACCTATTACATTTATAAAAATGAATTGGTCAAGTCCAAATATGGAAGTTCAAGAAAAATTCAAAATATTAGTGACGTCCATAACTAGAGGCAAAGGATTTCCGTTCAGAATTTATTAGTTTAAATTTCAAACGGAATTTTGAAGTGAAATTTACAAACTCTTTCAGAACTTATCCTAAAGACCTATTGCCAAAGTTTCCAACTAGATTTTTAAATATTAAACGGCCTTGGTGAGGTATTCTTTTCATACCCACCCACCATTAGTGAGAAATTTTCTGGGAATGTTAACTAAAATTGCTGCAGGAGCCGTCCCTTTGTAGATGCAAGGTGAGCTTCTAAAGTCTAGTGCTTTACTTGGAAAATCAATACAGATCTGGACACCGCAAGGGATGAGAGGAGTCGATAAGACTGGACGGACATAAGAAACTATCCTGTCCAATGCTATTCGGTCGGACAGAATCAAAATGCTTGCATGCCTAAAGGCACAGCATATGGATCATTAACTGTTCCATAAGTCGAAAATACTCACGCTCAATTATCAGTTCAATTGTAATTTCTTTCAAAGCCATGTGTTATCTCCTGTGTTCAAAGGTTCCGTTGAATCCAAGTTTCGATATTTTGATATTGTTGAAGCCTCACTGGGTGCTTCATAAGAGGCATTCGGGGCATACACAGAATTCGCCAAGACCTTGACGCTAATCCTTGCTAAGTGTGAACCATCTAATAAATAATAAAAAATATGTTAATATATCATCAAAATTTGTTTTTTGATACTGATATTACATCCATTTCTGATGTATCAGAAAGAATTGCGATATTTTATACCTTAGCTATACCAGAAACCATTCGGCAGAGTAATAAACATAAACATGCGCACTTTCAAATCGAGCTTACTGGTTAGGCGAAATGTTAAAACTTGGTGCACACCTTTATTACTCTGTAGGTTCAAGAGTTCATATACAGAAATAAAGCTAGCATCCACCGACTAGTAAACCCCTAATGTACTCTCAGCTACCCCTAACTACCTTCTCTATGAATACCTAACACGACCCTAGCAAGGCTAGCAAGATCATGGCTTCAAGTATCACCCACTAGTAACAGCAACCGCTTTGGGATCGCCCGGTACACGGTGCGTGATTCGGGGCGAGGTGCATGAAGTGGTCAATCGCCAGCATCCTAGCTGGCAGGCGTTCCGGGAGGAGGGTACAGCACATGGGGCCAAGGGACCAGATCAATTCGCTCACCAAACGTGGAAAACCCGATCCGTATGGGCTCCGTGCCATTCGCATGGATGTGTGCTCCTGTTATCCGTGGTACGCGCTGCTGGTGATAGCGTAATTTGGGAACGCTGCTGCTGCTTCGTCCGAATTCGATTCCCACGAGCAACGAGCAAGCTCTGCGTGCACCACTACTACCATCACAGTGGAAGAGGCGACGAACCCAAGCCCAACCAAAGCCGACACACAAGCTGGCTTGCGACAACTCCTGCGCCTCTTCCGTGGCGTCGTCTGCACTTGGCCTGCACCAGAAGCTTGGAGAATTGTGTGCGTTGTTTGCGTATTTCGTGCATCGGTACAGTCGGCAGGTCGTTCTCTGCACCATTCCATTCCGCTCCGGTGGGACAGGCTGGGCCCGACGAACCAGTGAGATGCTCATAGCGAGGACGGCCAAATATGGCTGACCGCTTACGACGCTAAACCAAGTGACTCTCCATGAACCATTCAGTGTGCGAGATGGTGTTGTTCTAATAATTTGATGGAACCGCGGATACCTACTCTATTTAATTCGAATTAAAAACACTAACCTCGAAAAGATGTCGACTGATGAGGTGCGTGACGAGAATGAGGCGAGAGTTTGCCGATTGTGCGACGAAAACAACGACAATCTGCATAACATCTTCGACTACAATGGTTCGGTTACGCCGATTATCAACATTATTAAACATTGTTTGCCGATGCCCGTAAGTCGTCATTCATTTCTAATTGCTCGAAGTGCGTTGGAGACTCAATAACACCTTCTCTTTATTACTTGGTGTAGGTCTACAAAACAGATCCACTCTCCAAGTATGTTTGCCCTTCCTGCAAGGACAACCTTCAGATGTTCTATGACTTCAAGAAGAATTGCATGGAAGTTGCCAAAAAGCACAGGGAAGACTTGCAAACAAATGCCAGCAATGATCCTGATGTTTTAATGTTCTTGAAGCAGTGGGATGACAAGGAATCCCTCGAGAATGTAAGTGTTCTACTAAACATCAGTTGTTTAATTGAAGTTTGTTTTTCTGATACAATTGATTTTTAGGGTGAATATGCATGTGAAATCAATGGTAACAATGAAGAATCCCAATTTTCTTCAAGTTTGCCCTCAAATGCAAATGATTATATGGACTATTGTTCTTCAGCGAATGAAGAGAGAAGTGATACAAACATCACATTTGGTTCCTTAATAACGCAGAAGCCTCGAATTAGCGGTCCTAAAAGTATTACAAATCTCTATGTGAAGCACATGGAAGCAGAAGAAATTGTTTATCAACCACTCACATTACTAGAACTTATAGTAAATGATATAAACACAAGGAATCTCCCAGATTATGAGGTACAACCCTGGCAAGAAGAAGTTCAAATTGTAGAGAAGGTGCACTACTGCTGTCGGTATTGTGATGAAACATTTGAAGAAGAACAAAAGTTGGCAATTCATGAACTTGATACCCATATCAGATTGAATCTCTTAAAGGTTGATAAGGAAGGTGCATGGGTGGCTAACAGTGAGGAAAAAAAGCTGCGTAACAAGTGGCTGCGCATGGAGGGAAGCGGCAGCGCCGAGTTCCTTGAAGAAAATGACACAAATGATTCCATGAACGACGCTGGCACATCAGAGGAGAATGCCCTTTTGGTACCAATGCCCGAAAAGGGCAGTGAGGATAATAGTTTTGATGTCTCGCGAAACTCTGTGGTGTACTTCGTCAATGAGGTGCCCTACTACAATGGACAGCCTCTCAAAGATTGCCCCAAATTGGAGCGCTACAAGTTCTATAAAGCCGTGCGGATGTTTGGGGCGCGCAAGAAATTCTGCCAGTTGTGTCGCTATACATTTAAAGACAACTGGTCTGTGGATTGTCACTACTTCACGCATATTTGCTATTATTCCTGCAACTATTGTGGCACCAAATTCAAGCGCAATAAAGATGAATATCCCGCGCATCTGAAAGCACATGAGGACGCTGGTGATCAGAAATCTCTGAGCGTATTTGTCTCCAATGATCGTGGAGATGTACGCGAATATGATATTTCATGTTTGGAACCTTACATACCACAGGTGCATCAGACACCTCCCAAGCCGAAGGTGATTCCTAAGCCAACACCAATGACGCTACGCGTGCGGCAAATCAAACAGGAACCCGTCGAGGAGCAGCTACCTCCAAGTCCACCACCAGCTTTAAAATCACAGCAATCACAATCGCAAACCCAAGGCCAGCTTAAGGTCCTAACTACAAAGGATTTGGCCAAGAATCAGGCGTATTTTTGCAAGAATTGCTACCAAGTGTTTACGAAATTGGACAGCTATAACAGCCACATCAAGAACTGCAATGGGGAGATAGATGATCCGGAGATGTCGCTCATAAGGCATTACAACAAAAAAGATGGTTCTTCTCCATCATTCTGCTCGAAAGTGAAACCGCAACAATTCCAGCAACGCAAAATTTTACCCAAGAAAGAACCACCACCTCTGCGACCCATTAACTCGCAGTTCCCGCAGATAAAAGTTAAAGATGAATTTATTGAGATGGAAGCGAAGCGGTCTGCACAAGCCGCACCAGGAAACTTTCCATGCAACTTTTGCAGCGCAGTTTTTTTCACTGTCTATTCACGAAATAGTCATATGCGCATTCATACAAAGCAGAAAAATGCCAAATCGCAAAGTAAAATGGTATCATTGTCGGTAAAACGCCAAAATGAAAGCCCCTCCGTAAATGATCCCAACAAACGCTTTAAGCAGAATAGCTACGAACCAATTGTGGAAATTCATGAAATGTCTAACAACATTGGAAGCGTTAGCATCACACCATTGAAACGTGGATCGAATGGAGTTGGCCTGAATGTCTCGCCAGATATTCTAAAACTGGTTCAGAACAATCCGAACATTTCGTTGAAACCGCGTGCGCCCGAAAACAAACAACAACAATCCAGGCAACTTGATCCTACGCCTCAAAATAGGAAATCTACAGTTGGAGGAGTAGCAAGGTACTCACCATGTTCCGGTGATGAGCAGGATCCATCGAAGACGTACAAGTGCGCATCGTGCAATAAACCTTTCCCGAATAAGTCCAGCTTGTATTTCCACAAGAAGAACAACTGTACTGGCTCGAGGTATCCATGTCCGTTCTGTAAGAAGCGTTTCGGGACTGCCTCAGAGTATAGTTCGCATATTTTCTACGCCCATCCGGAATGACCTGAAAACGAATCATACATTTTTTAAAATCAAACCTAAATTTCTATTATAATACGTAAGTAACAAACAGTTACAAAAGTGTACAAATTTATCTCAAAAAATTAACCTTAGGGGAAATGATTGTTGAATCCCTCCTAGGTCATAATTTGCAATTCGTGTTTATTTGTTTTGATTGTAAATATGTCATTCAGATATTTTGAAATTAATTGTAACATCCTACAATACTGATATCGCAAATGAGCGTAATTAATTTTATATAAATAAGAACTTGTAAGATAAAATATAGAATTTGGAGTAATAACATATAGCATGGGTCTCAAATTTATAGATAAATAAATTATTCTTACAGTATAATAAATGTTATTTGTTTGCTCCCTCCTAAAGTTTTAAAAACTAATTCTGAAGCATGAGAACTGAAGAAACGTTTAATAATAAAAAAAAACAACATTTTAAAATTATCATTGTTTATCAGTTATCGTTTGAACATTATAATTATTCCAGCGAATACATTCTGATTACGTTCCTCATTTCTATTGATCCACGTATTTCAATGCGAAACCAAAAACTTAAACCGAAAAGTAGCGAAATGTCCATTTTTGAATAGTATTACTACCAGTTATTTGTTTTATTTCGGTAACATCATTATAAATTCGTGTTAGAAACATAGTACAAGATTAGATTCAAGTTTTTTGATTTTACTTTGGAAATTTTCTTTGTATCATAAACCAACTTGTAGCATTGGTGGCCTATATTTCAACAGCTGATAACTCAGTTGATGTTTGCATTATTTGCTTTGGTTACAAGTACTGACGTTTACGCATGCAAGATTCTAAATTTTATAGTTAATTGAACAAATTCACCACATCAGTATGGCTTTTGAAACGAAATACAATCTGAAGAGCCCAGGTACATAGTAGTTTAAACAAATTAATGACTGCTCACAGTGCTAATGATATCCTTATTGTAGGTGTAAAGCGGTTAATGAGAGAGGCAATGGAACTGGCTGAACCTACAGAAGAATACTATGCAAATCCCCTGGATGATAATCTATTTGAATGGCACTTTACAGTAAGAGGACCACCTAGCACTGAATTTGAAGGAGGCTACTACCATGGGCGAATACTTTTACCCACTCAATATCCTATGCAACCACCAAATATTATACTTCTAACACCTAATGGAAGGTAGGCTAAATTCCTAAATGTCTGTACTATTTCATTAATTCATTTTGCATAGGTTTGAGGTAAACAAGAAGATTTGTCTCTCAATATCTGGCTACCATCCAGAAAGCTGGCAACCATCATGGTCAATTAGGACAGCCCTACTGGCACTAATTGCATTTATGCCAACACCAGCTGCTGGGACTATTGGCTCTCTGGAGTATTCACCTGAAGAGAGGAAAGCACTTGCAAAGAAGTCACTGAATTGGGAGTGCCAGGTGTGTGGAAATGTTGCCTCAAAGCTGTTGAGTGCACCACCCACATCCAATCTGACTCAGGAAGAAACATCAATGATTCAGCAAATTGCTTTGAAGGTTTGCATAAACATTATTTTTCCATTTGTTATCAGCATAATTTCACAATGCCAATGCAAAAATACTACCTAAATAGTTGGAATTGTTTGCTAATGGTTAATTGACTTTATTGGTTGACCTTCAACTAGTAAATTCAAATAACATATGAAAATAGCATACTCAACTATTGTTTTGTTTCAAGTGCTTCTATTAGAACGTCTTCAAATAATTATGAGTGTGTTACAGGCTGAGGAGGAAAGCAATCGAAAGAATTTCGAGAAACAGGAAAATAAACAAGCGCATTCTGTAGTGGGTGATGCAGCACAACCACAAGAAGATGGGTCTACTTTGCGACAACGTAATGTGGCCCCTTCAACTGAGAATATTTCCAATGTGTCGCCAGCAGATAGTTTATTGGAGGCATCATTACGCAGCGTCAACAGGTACGATTATCATACAAAGATATTCTTCGTGTAATTTTGTAATCTTATCTTTCAGAGATCGTTTCTGGTCGACCGTGATCTGGGTCATAATATCATTGATAATACTATTAGTTCTCAGACGCATGTTTTTTATGTAATTTGTACATAAAAATCCAAAATCACATAACGTAAACGATTTATTAATACGCATGAAATCGTAAGTGTGGTGTTTGTAAATTTACGAAATTTAAACGAATCAATATGTCAGTTTTTTATATAAATGAGAGCGATACGGTTGAAATGTTTATTGCATATTGAAAAGCAAAGGGAGATTTCGTTCTCCGGAGTGGAATAATGCGGGGATCAGCGTCATTAATTTTGCATTTGTTTGCCTCATGTATTACTAAAATTTCTGCTAGGAAATGCAAAAATGTGCAATTTATAAACGTAATTTATAAATAAGTTATTTCATATCAATTTGTTCATTTAAGCAAACTTGAATGCCAAATATTATATATTGAAGTATTTATTAATTTATGTGCGAAAGATATTTTAAATGGAATTTAGTAATTCATAATGGGCTTAGATTTTATAAGACTTCAACGTTTTAAGGGATTATAAAATAATTCAATCCTAAATAGTTTCTTTAGGTTGCTTCCTATGTTGTTTAAGTTTAAAGGTTGCAATAAGTTGATTTTACTTGTGTGAGATTTGCAGTTCTTGGAATATGTACATATAAATTGATTGATTTGGTAAAAATACGTCAAATTTGATATAAATGTATATTAATTAATAAAATGTACTGAATATATCATCAAAAATGAACTGTAACTCTTAAAAAACACATGCATGTTTAAAAATAATTCCCATTTTGTATAGTAAAACCATTACCTACATCACTGACTGGTGGCAAGACTTCTTTCAATTCATTTGCGAGTCTCTGTCGTTTTGGCGTTATATTTCGGATTGGTGGGCCAAACATTGATAGATCTCCAGATCCATCTTGATTTGGCATTAATTTAAGACTACCATCCGAGACAATGAAAACGGAATCTCCAGCAGAGCGTAAATGCCTCCGATCTGGGCGTTCACTGATTCCATTCGACCGATGAATGGTAGCAGTTGCACTCTTTGGTGCTGCTTTTACACCACCGACGATATTCAGTGGAGTTGATCGATTGCTGCCAAAATGCAGAGAAGTGCGCCGTTTTAAATTATCAAGCTGTAGTTGCCGGCGCACCAGATTCGTCGCAGATTTTGGACGGAGCGCTTCCCGCATGCCATCTTCCCGTTTAGACAATTCATAGTAAACAATCGGCTCTGTTGATGTCGAAGATCCCGATTCCGAGGAGGAAATAGATGCGATACTTTCGACATCTTTTCGAGTGTTTTTCACGATGAAAACATCCTCAATTTGTTTGATAACTCCATTTGCAGGAGCCTTTGCTTCCTCCTCATTGCGTTTCGCTTCCTGTTCATTGAGATACTTGATTCGTTGCATTTTCTCATAGCGTTCGACTTGGTCGAACTTCTCCTGGCGTTCCACATCACAACGAACGCGTTGCTCGATTTGATTGTAATCTTTGATGATGCAATTCATCAACCAACTAAACCCCAGTTGGATTCCTTTGTCGACCTTTTTCGGATTGTTGGCGCAACAAGTTTGTATCAACGTTGGGCATTCGTTCTCATTAGCCAAAGTTTCTAGTTCTAATTTCTCAATCAAATCGATTTCGTCCAGAGCATTCTCGCTGTCCTGTTTATTAGCCAGGAGAAGTATCGGTTTTCCCTTGACTTTCTCGTTCGACACGATATTCATTAGCACCGTTTGCGCTTCATCAAGTCGATCGTAATCGCTCGAATCAATTACGAATATGATGCCATATGCCTACAAATAGCTAACGATGGTTTCCATTGCAAAATTCTGTTTAATTTTACTTACATCAACGAAATATCGTGGCCAAATATCGCGAAAATCCGGTCGTCCACCCAGATCGTAAACGCTCACATCGAAATTTGAATATTTCAGGTCCACAACTGAGAAACCTATCGTTGGAACGACGGCAGCAGTATCTTCGCCTGCTAATTGTTTCACAGCCACCGTTTTGCCCGCGTTATCCAATCCCAAGAGAAGCAGAACAATTTTTCTACAGGAAGCGAATGGGAACAAATGTTTTAAGTGAAACTCGTGTGCTATATTTCACTTACCGACGATTTTTCCTTCTGCCACAACACAAATTGCCCATGTCATTTCACTTTTGTCATATGAATTACTTCAATAATCGTATTCATAATTAATTATTGCAGGTTTTCAAACGCGTTTGCTTCGCACAATGAAACAAGGCGGCTGCGGTATGCAAATGTTTGTTGTGATTGTAAACCGCAATATCTCTGTACTAAGGGTGTGTATTAATATAACACATCCGACAAGAAAACGAAAAGTGAAGTTATATTTATTTATATTATTGTCCCAACCTGAATTTGTTTCGAATTTATGTGAATTTTTATTTTAAAATTGAATTTTGGCTTTGTTGATGCCTTTGCCCTCTATGGTCTATTATATAAAGTTCTGTGCTCTTGGAAACGCTCCAAATTTAATTCATTACTTAAACTTGCTGCAAATCTCACTTTATCAACTATATTGTTTATAAATATGACCGAAATACTAAAATTCAACTTGTGCATAAATGAAATAGATTTAATTTCAATTCATAACCTAACTTTTCACGTATGTTGGGTTGCATAACCACATCTCTACCTTAATTATTTGAAACTTATTAATTTTTGTTTGTTAATGCAATCCAATCCAATGATTGTACTAGATATCAGTTTGCAACTTTATCTACGATTTTTATCGACATAGGCGCCCAGAATTAGTATTCGGTTGAGACAGATTTCGAGAAGAAATTCAGAATGCATCCAAGTACAATAATGGTAATAAAATGGTCAAAAAATATGAATAACTCACCAATAAATATCCATAAAACCGTACCAATCGATCACAAACGTTTATCCATTTAGAAGATGCAGAAACTTGGTTGAATATCAAAAATACGACATACGGTATTGGGAGGGAGTAAAGTCACACATTACTCCCGCTTATTGCCAAAATGTCAAAATCGAAGCAGTAGAAGACCTCTTCCGGTGATCTCCCGAAGTAGTTTGAAAGTTTGAAACTTTTCCCAACTATTAAACTAACAACAAACAAATAGATTAATTACAGTAATAAAATGATAATCTGGAATAGAAGTTTTCAATGAACAAAAACAATTCAAACTAGGGATTTCCGTTTGTGGGATTGTTTCCTAGAAGATAAATTACTTCCTTAATTATGGACAACTAGTAAAACGCGTAAACTATTAAATATAGTTTGAAAACGGGACAATGATTATCTGCTTAAAACTTTACCTTGTTCTAGAAATTAAAGACCTGATAAAAGTGCAAGACGATAACATCGCGTTTTTAAGTATAACACATTTTTAAAGTAATCTTGCGCAATTTTTGAGTCCTCGCACAGACTACTTTAACATTATCATCCTCACGTGTGAATGGAAATGTTTGTTTTGCTTGCAAATCAAGAGTGTTTGTTATTTACTGTGTCATGTCGTTAATTAATTTTTCTGAGTTGCTCGCATAAGATTACATTTTTCTTTCGCCAGTTCAGATACTACCGATAAATATTAAGCACCTGCTACTCCAGTCGTAATCGATTTTAAAATTAGTTACAATGTTATGATAGTAAAATGTACTGAGAGTATGACATATAAACGGGTTAATTATTGAAGTACAATAATCAAAGTTGAAATCGTCGCCAATAAAAATCGATCGCGTATCGTCATATTACAATAAAACTTTTAAGTGGGACACGTTTGCAATCCATGTCTGATTTGAATTAAGTGGCTGGGCAATGAGAACTCAAAACAATGCATACTAGACGAGTTAATTTGAAGTTGTTGTAAACGGGTAGTAACAAGATGCTCACCTGAAAACTATCAGCAACTTTGATAAACTTCCATCAGCAAAGTTACACATAGAATCTATAAAGAGAAATATTAGAGATTAGAATGGTTGTAATGTTTACAGCTAAGGCTGATAAACAATTCGAAATAGACGTGAACGTTTGCGCGCGTTCATGAATAGTAAATCTAATTATACTTGAGACAAGTATTACAATATTGCGTCATGCATATCACTCGGAGAAATTGAATTAATAGCAATAGAAAACAAATGCAATGATATAGCATATTATTAAATTGTTCGCGATTATAACTACCAATGCGATTCGATTGCCTGAGATGCGGAAAATTATTTTTTTACATGACGCGAGATTAGCGCATGTTGTAGTATTAGTTATTAACGATAACGCGCACCCAGTTGTAACTCGTTCGTAAATTGTTAATCCGAACGAATTAACAAATAAACCCCTTTGAAAATAATACTCGGTCAGAGTTCATGTAAGGCCGTTATCTTGAAATTTCGAAGCGCCGATAAGAGATAGAAGTGTCTGGCTCTGGAGGTACAGCGTTCACTCGCCAGTTGCCCAGCTTTGTGCCAGTCTGCGATTGAATGTTCGCCCAACGAGACGCCACGCGCGTGCAAAGTGAATTCATTCATTACCTCAATCATGGACCCGGTTCAATATTCTTCCGCCTCCGATAGCGATGGCGAGAACAGCGGCCGAACGCTGGACTATTCGCGCCTGCAGCTCGATCCTAGCACGCTCGATCATAATCTGATGGAGTTGTGCGACGACGAAAAAAAGTCCATCAGCCATGTCGACGGCCTGCTGCTGCACCACAATCTGCTCCATCAGTTTCCATTGAACGTGTGCAAGTTCGTCAATCTGAAGACGTTGGACATCAGCTCGAATGGATTAACGACGCTGCCGGATATCTTTCAGTACTGTTCGTTGCGCACGTTGATCGCCAAAAACAATCAACTGACCAACGACAGCCTGCCGAAAACCTTCACCTCATGCCAGCTGCGAGAGCTGAATCTGAGTGGCAATCAGCTCACGCAGTTCCCCGAACAGTTATTCGACTTTCCCGCGTTGAAATACCTGTATTTGGGAGGCAACAGTATTACAAATGTATCTAGAAATATATGGAAATTATCCAGGTAAGAAGCTGACTTTGTCGAGCCATTCAGGTCAGCGTCCCCGAACACTTATAAATAATCCTACTTATCTTTGGGTGCAGCTTACAATTCTTATCAATGGGTGGAAATCTCCTCACAGAAGTACCCTCGGCTGTGGGTGCTCTGACGCATCTTCAGGCATTGATTCTCTGCGACAACCTTCTCGAAGAACTTCCAGCGGATATTGCAAATCTTCATAATTTGAAATCTCTCATGTTGCACAAAAATCGACTGCGCACGCTCCCTCCGGAAATCGTAACGCTGAAGCATCTCACCGAAGTAAGTTTCAAAACTGGAAACAATTGAATGGTAGAATTAATCAAATTCTAATTTCTAGTTGAGCCTACGGGATAATCCATTGGTTGTTCGTTTCGTCACGGACATGACACACAATCCACCAAGTTTGTTGGAAATTTCGGCGCGCATTGTAAAGTTGCATCAAGTCCCATGCCAACCGGAAGACATTCCGCGCACGCTTTACAATTATTTGCAAAGCGCGCACCACTGCGTAAATCCCAAATGTAAAGGTCAGTTGCAGTTTATCTGTGGGGGTATAATTAGAAATTAATTATCGGCCAGACTTATCATTTGGGTTACTTACCATACTACGCGTTAAAATTACTGAGCCTTCAAGGACATTAAACGCCGAAAAATGACTTATCTTGCAATATATCAATCTAATCGATGAATTTTTCGCTGTCCTCAGGTGTTTACTTCGATAATCGAGTCGAACACATCAAATTCGTCGACTTCTGCGGCAAATATCGCATTCCATTGCTGCAATATCTCTGCTCTTCAAAGTGCGTCACCGGATCACCAGTTGATTTGGAAGCTGGTGCAAGCCACTTGATGCGCAAAGTTCTTCTGGGTTAACAATATCACGTTGATATTCTTCCAGAAGCTTCAGCATAAATTGAAATTGCAATTTCAATAAACGCTCCGTGCAAATTATTGCACAAATAAGATTTGAATGACTTTTTGCGCGCAGTTAGTTCATTCAAATCTTGTGATTTATTTTTGTTAATATATCTTATTATAATTATAGTTAATTTTACGTAAATATCAATTTGAAATATTTTTCATATGAATCTTTAACATTTACTGATAATTTGCCTCCTATCTTTGACCTGTCCTCATTTAAAAATTCTTTGTTGTTTCCACGCGAATACGAAACAATGCTACATCTATCTGCTATGCAGGTTTATAGTTTGACTTCACAAATGGCAATATTTTAGTGCAATTTGTGAATTAATGTTGCCTTGATCTCGATTGTTATCATTGACAAAAAATACTTGTTAACGACAACAATCCAAGGCGCTAGTAACAATCGCTTTGGCGAGCAAGTAAAGAAAACTTCAAACGTAAAGTTTGAATTATATATCTTCGATAATGAGTATCTTTAAATTGAAATTTAATTCATTTTACATCATTCAATAATAAGATAATACGCTAAAATTACGTATGTACAATCACACAAAGTCAAACAAAATTCAGTTACTAAGAAGAAACATCTTGTATACACATCCGCATTACTAAAACTACTTCTGCGTCCCGCCGACTTAATCAATAACTAACTACTTATACATAGAATAAGTCCAAATATATTGTTCAAAGTTTATTAGCAACTATTGCATGTATTTATTTTCTCGTCAAGTAGAAGACACTTCATTGCTAGCGAAATGAAGAGCCACTCAATGTACACTTAAGATGATGACAATTGTCAGTTCCATTTGATAGCATTTCTTGCCTGCTTGCGCTCATTAGTTAGTAGTAAGAGTAGTTAGAACCAAAGAGGTCGTGTCTTGCTAGTTAAATACGAAAACGAATTGATTATTATAATTGCAAAGTTATTTATACACTTAGTTTAGTGTGCACAGTCTACAAATACAAATTGTGATGCGATGCGATGCTCATAACTTCAATTTGCTTTTTCATTTATTTCTGTCAACGGCTTATCGAACTCTCTGTAACCAGTATAATAAATTTTAATGTCTTGAGTAATTATCATTAGAATTAATAATAAATATATTACGGGAGCACAACACACTTGGCTTAAATTCTATTGTATTACCATATTAGTTATTTATATATAATATATATAAATTCATCTAAATGTTTTCCATTTTGTTTATTCACCATTTGCGTTATATTTGTTTTGTTTTTTAGTAATAATTAGGTTCGATATACAGAAGGCGTGAACGTGAGCTGAGATATTCCATGGCATTCAATAAGATGTTGCAGGTGCATCAGTTCCTAATTGTTTCAAACTTCGAAACGGAACGATTTCGAAGAGATGCATTTCCACGCGCTACGCTTGAAAATTCAATAACAATATTGTATGCGTTATTATTATGAAGCCAGCCGGACATTTGTGAGTTACAATCTCGGTAGCATGTTATTAGTTTAGTCTTTGTTTCATTAGATCGACGCGCTTTCGAAGGACAGACGCGTCGAAGACAACAAGTTCCTTCCTACTCGTCCCAATTATTTATTTATATGTATAGAATAAGGTTTCTACGCAAGAAGAAAGACGACGAGGTGAGTTTTTGTGTGAGTGTGTGTGGATATAACAAGGAAGAGATATCATAAACGATTGTGAAACAGTCACACAGTTCGATTTTTACAGGCAACATAAGGGCATAAAATGGTATCCATTCTACTCGACGACGTCCCAATCCATTATCTATATAGTTTTTGTTTAGATTATATCATATATTTTCTTTGTATTCTTTTTTATCTAAATTCATTACTTATTCTTTGTATTGTATGTTACTTCTAACTACCTAGTAGTGTTCATCATGTTCATAATTCTTGAGTCTGGCGTTCGATCGGAGGCGATACGCGCGCGCTTTTTTGCGAGTTCTGCATTCAACAATCGCAAAGATACTCCGCGGACGAGAGCCGTTACAAAGCTCGGGCGACACGAATTGTTTGCGCAAAGCTTACGGCTGCATCTTGCTGGTCCAATTAAGTGATATTTGTCAAGCATACATTCTGCTTTAAATAGAAAATGGGTATCGCCTCCAATGGCCAAGCCACACCATCAATGCACATTATACATAGTTTCATTTTAATTTAATATTATTACTACAAATGTGGCGCGTGTGAAAAAACGTCGCAACACAATCTTATATAGTTTCTTTAAATATTCCTTTATTACAATCAATATAATTGCTATTTTACTTGAAATTTGATTGCGTTTCGACGTCACATTGATTTTCTCATCTCCCTCATCTCTTATCCAATTCGTAAATTTATTATATATCGCTAGATGTGTCGTGTTCAATCGCGTAGTATTTCCTCCATTTGCGGCGCGTGAACAAGAAACAAATACGAGACACAAACATCATGTCCCATTGGAGTTTATTACTACAACGTATAATCAAAAATCTCTCAATTGTTCCGATTTGCACGCACATTACTACAGTTTACCATTTAATTTAATAGAGAATTTGTTTCGAATTATATATTCTTGTTTGGTTGCTTTGATAATTGTAGAAAAAGTCCTTTTTAACGACGAGAAACAAGTTCACTTCCATGTTTTTTGCGTAATATTTATAGAGGTGTTTCAGCAATAATGAATAATATTGTTGAAAGAGCACATAATAAAATAGGGCAAATACCAAAAAATGCCTACTGCAAAAACACGTAATATACTGTACAACGCACGTTATATATATATTTATATATATATTCTTTATATATAATTCTCCCGTTCCAGGAAAACATTACCCGCAGAAAGAGCGCTCGTCCGTTTTTGTAACAATCGAGTCCGATCCGTTCGGACTCAAACTTGTGACGTTATCCTAACATTGCACGTCTAAATTACAGTTTATTTATGGTGGCAAGTGCATTTTCCCCATATACGTCCCATCCGCATCCAATCCAGTCCGTACGCCGCACGATAAATACAAATAAAAATCTATCATATACGAAAGAAATGCTTAGCAGCATCGAGTGGGATACAATTCGCTTCCGAGGCGTAATGCTTTCCGCGGAACGGGCATTAAAATTACCCTATAGTACAGCTGTCAGATTATTTAAAACATCCTCCCATCACTCTTACGTTTTAGTTTCCATCCGTCTGTAACAGCTCAATTTCCATTCCCTACTTATGGAAAATTTGTTGTTGTTTTCTTTTCTACGCGGTGGCGTGTTTGCACGTTATCTGTTTGCTAGTTAGTTAGTAGTTTTGCGTTTGCTTACACATGGTGTTTCAGTTCTATGTTCCTATTGTATGACAAGTTCAGTATAATAATTAAGAGTCAGAGTCTGAGAATTAGAGATACGAGATATTAAATACAATGAATGCATTAATCAATTTGCATAGATATCATATGTTGTATAATATTTTCATGTATATAATATAAAGAGGTGTAGAACTCTTCCTGTCGGTTGATTGATGATAGTGCGGCATTGCTTTGGTTTCAATAGAAATGCGCGCGCGCGTTTTGTCGATCGCTTCAATTTATACATACGAAATATGTGTTGTGTTCGACAAGGAATATTCCCAATTATTTTCTTTTGCTTCTACAGTAGGCTATTATGTGACTGACTCTTCAAGTTGCAAATTTGTTTGTTTCCATCGTTCAGCACTCATCGTATGTGAGGTGCGTCTGCGTGTCATGTGTATAATATATTTATATATATATGATATATCTTTAACTAACTACAATTCGTCTAAAAATGGAGTGGATGGCTCTGTGTCGAAACGGAACGTTTGCGTATTAAGTTGGATATATAATATATATATATGTATGTATGTATAGAGACGATGTTAAAGCCAACGAGGCAGAGACGTACAAGAAATCGATGAATTGCTCCAAAATAAAACAACAACAAATGTGTGTGTGTAGAGGTAATATATGCGTATCGCAGAGAGATCCACGCCCCGGGGGATAATAATATTCAAGTTCACAAAAACGTATGGGAAAAGTAAACTGGGATGACCGTATTTTTAAAAACTACCTAAGCTATGCCCGACGTCGCCGCCTGCGTTGGCGCAACGGGCGCATCATTGCTGCCGTCGTTCGCTGTCGACGTGCCGGCCCCGCCGTCCTGCGGACTGCTGCTTGCCTCCTGGCCGCGCGGTATTAATATCGAATTCAATTTTGGTTCAATATTCAACTCTAAAAAACAAAACAATCGTTTAAGTCATGCGGAAGCGATGGTCGTTGGATGGAAGCGACGGACGCACCTTGCTCCGTGAAGTTGAACAACGGGGGCAGCTCGTAGCCGTTCGGCAGGCGGGTGTTCTTCTCGCGCAGCTCGTTGAAGAATGGATGGGCGCACGCTTGCAGGGGACTAATTCTCGACGACGGCGTGTATTCCAGTAGACGTGCAACCAGCTCGATAGCCTCCGGTGGGGTGCGTGCCCTAAACACCTGTTGGCAGAAACGGGATTACAATGCAACTTCAAAGTCGCTACGGAAAAAAGAAAACGGCGCTATGAGCATCATGATGAGAGAAAGAATGTCACATGTGTGTAATTACCGCTACATCCGTTAGTACTGAATTGCACACGCTTGCAATCACGCTTGTCTTACTCTTGCACATTGGAGGTCGCAACTGTTAATGAAATTGCCGATTTATTGGTGATCGTTTGCTGCGCTTGCGTTCTTTTGTTTGGTTGTTTTTGGCTTGTTTAATAGTTCAATCAGAAATCGCATACAAAGTAAAAAACACGGCCAATATCACGCCACGCACTTACGCGTATTTTTTGGTGTTCAGTGGTACATTTTGGGAGTGACATTCGAGCCAGCAATGACTGCAAAAACAGAGGTCCAAAGATCATTTAAAAACCACCACGTTATTCGCACCCAAAATTGATGAATGATGATGAAGAAATTGCGTGGATTAGTAACGAAATAACATCATACGATTTTCTTGTAACAAATTGAAAGACAAATATTTGAAGAAATGACGCGCAAAACAACAATACGTTCACGAAGTTTGTTAATTTCGACTCATTGACGTTGTGCAGACGAAACAATGTGATAACTCCATTCAAACAGCATTCATACACATAAAGAACTAGTACATAGATCCTTCTCGAAGAAGGGAGGGAAAATTACGTGCAAACAACCCAAAGATGATCAGAGGTCGTGATTGCGCGCTAAATTATGCACAAATGCGCGCATTGAGTTTGGAGCGCTCCATAGCTCACTCACCTGCTGCCAGGGATGCGACTTGATTTGCGGAAACTTGAACTCGGTGTAGTTGGGATTCATCTCGCGGATCTGCTCGCGCGTTGGCGTGCCCAACACCTTGATGATTTCGACCAGTTGGTCGACCCCGGAGTCGCCGGGAAAGATGGGCTGGCCGAGTAATAATTCGGCGAGCACGCAGCCTGCACTCCACACGTCGATCTTCGTCGTGTAGTCGATGGCGCCGAATATCAGCTCCGGAGCGCGGTAATAGCGGCTGCAGATGTACGACACGTTCGGCTCGCCCTTCACCAGGTGCTTGGCGCTTCCGAAGTCGCACAACTTCAGGACGCCGGTATCGGGCGCGAGCAGCAAGTTCTGGGGCTTGATATCTCTATGACAGATGCCTAAAGAATGTATGTAAGCCAGCGATCGGAATAATTGATACATGTACAACTGAAACAGAACGACAAAAGGGTAATCAATCAATCAGCAACCTGTCGTTGATGCGACGCATTAATTTCCAGAACAAATTGCACACATACCTTTATAAAGCTGATGGGAATTGTTTGTTTTGATTTACTGTAGTATCTTGCCACTTTGTATACCGTTTCTGGGATATATTCCAGGACCAAATTTAGGTATACTTCATCTTTCTACAACAAACGAGGAAACAAAGTGTTAAATATGGCATCTTTGAAATGTAGCGCTCATCACGAATATTTCGAGCATGAATGTAGCTTGGAAACACTTTATTTTTGAGTGTGGCTAAGAGCTTGGGGGGAGCAAGCTACAAAAATGCTTTATATACGTGACGCACAGCGAGGATTCAATGCATATAAACAAGTTCATTAATTGGCATTGACTGTGTTGTTAGACTGCTCACAACGTACAATCGCAAATGGTACAAGTTAGTCCTTTCTTGTCACTGCAAAAATTATTAGTCAGCGCACAAACAAATCTTCAGAAATCAAAACAACAGGATTCGTCTAGATTCTAAACAAGCCTAAATCTCTTTCGCTCTCTCTTTCTTTTGATAATGTACTGCTCCATTTTTTTATCAACTCAACTTATATGATTATGATTGAATGTCTAACTACGATAATACAAGTGCTTGCATGTCCATCATTTTATTGATGATAGGTTCTGCTTGGCTCTGTACATTCGAGGGCAAGTTAATTGGAGAATGATTTCAGCGCACTTGATTGAAGCATGTTTGTTCCAGGTTTCGAAATAATAAAGCACACGATGGAGGCGCAAGAATAAAGCGCTGGGTTAAATTTAGCAGAACGCGCGCTATTCTGGCGTTTGGTGTATGTGGTGTTAGGTCAAGCGCTCTTGCTTTTCCACAAATATCTCAACAGTCGAGAAGGCTTCTTTTTTGTGAACGATTACGGGGAAAGGCAAATTTTTCGAAAATGAGGCATGAATTTGTCGTTAATGAAAATGATAGAGGGCGCACTGCGATCTAACGGAAAGGGCTTCAATCTGAAAATGTGCTCGTGTATAGCTCGTTTAACTAATTGCGTTTCTCTTTCAGAAAATCTGCAGCGTTCGACGCCGTTTTACCTGGGAGCTGGTATTCATCAATATGCTCAAATCGCAAGGAACCGAAGCTCTCTAAACACACAAACACTTGTAAAACAGAGTAACAATAAAGAAGAAATTGTAAAGTAATATTCGTGGGAGCATTTGTCGTTTTGTTTCGTTTTTCTTTACGATGAAGTTTTCGTTCTTATGTTTTAAGTTGATTGTTATCGTTGCACAGAGAGATAGTTTGGTGTTAGCGTCGTCAAACTTACCTTTTCCCCACTAGAATAGAAGAAATATTTTAGTTTGACTATATTACAATGCTCAAGCCGCCTCATAATTTGCAGTTCGCGATTCTAAAACAAAAAATCCCGTTAGTATCCACTTCGATTGGACTTATTAGTTTAAAATACCTTAAATCGTTTGTCTTGAAGTACTTTCTTGATGGCAATCATCTCGCCTGTATCACAGAGCTTCGCCTGATACACAACGCCGAAGCTGCCATTGCCGATGACCCTCGTATCGGTGTATGAGACCTCCTGGGGCCTATCTGGACCCTGGCCGGGCGTCGCCACCACCGTGATCACCTTGCCCCCGTCCTTGCCTAGAAAAATTTGAATATGTTTAACAACCAGATCGAATGCGTCCAACATGCAGGTCGAGCGCCACCAGCGTGCCATCTTCGCGCGAATTTAATTGCTACCGGCCGAAATAATTACAGAAGCGCGCACACATTTTTTTGCGACGTGTTACCTGTCGTCGTCTTCTCCTCGACGATGTGCACATCGGTGCTGCCGTTTGCGCTGCTGCTGCGTGGCTGATTCTTTTGCATTATTATTATTGTGCCGTACGGTGCCGTGCGCGACCAACACGTGCGGACATGTATAACTCAATAGTCATATAAAATATGCGCAAGTATATACAGTTAAAAGCTCATCCTGACGTTATAATTGTTTTATGTCAAAAAAGTGAAGCGCGCCAGCCAAAATCGCGACTTTTTATGTGACATTCTGACGGGCAATGCACCCTCCAAATTGGCATTCCGACAATTCAATGAACTTGCGAATTGCACTCGCAAGTTGCGATTCGATAAACAAAGCGCGCGTTTCTGTCCGATCAAATAAATAAATCGATATTGAAGTCCTTTATATACGCGAAATGGACACCGAATGCGAATTTAAACTTTGTTTTGTTTGAAATTTGTTTCTGCAACAATGTTCGGCTTCGGTTTATTTGTGCAATTTAGTAATCGAGTGTGAAAGCATTCCCTGACTGTTTCGGTAATTGGAAGTAATGCAACATTAATTAATTTCAGCGTTGGCAAGCGTTATTCGGATTAAGCTCTCAATGCTCTCATGTGGCAGGATTATGATCTGCATTAGAGCAGTGAATTATTACACATTTTACCTCACAATGCAAATTCTCATTTCGCACTAGTGCGAGTGGCAGAGGTCAATTGGTCATTTTGCATCATCAAATTTATCAACTTTATATTTGATGATGTCAATCATCATCTAATCAGTAATTATCTGATATTGCATTGTCATGTTGAAATTCATTCAATCTTGAAAACTTTTTTGATTCCTGATTTAATAATTAATCCCGTTAATTAAATTCCCTCTAATTTCTTTCCATTTCTACCAATGTTTTATCATATCCTGAATATATATCAAAAACAATTCAATGGTGCATTCCAATCTAATCAAATCTTAGAATCAACAAAAAGTTATAAATAACAACGATAAAAACAATGAGCACGTTTTATCATCGCTGATACATGATTATTATAATTTGCTTTTGTTTTCGTCGTTAATTAACTAATTAATATGACGGACAAGAATTTTACGGTTTTCGGCGCGTTCGAAAGCAAATAACACGCTTTAAAGTCCCTAAATATACGGTTTTTATCATTTCTTGGCGAGTTCAACACGACGATTTCTTTTTGGCCGCAAACGTTGCATGAAATTTGGGTTAAACCGGTGATGTTTTCAAGCCCCGCTTGCATGCACATACGATACTCATTGGCTTCAAAACGCTTGATAGACAACGACGAACTAAACAATATCATTAACGCGCTCTGGCTGGAGAGCCTTATTAATAAATAAAGAGAACGAACGCATTCGATGTGTGCCACATGCAGCGCGTTGCTGCACTCCTCGCGGCATAAATTTATAGAAACGAATGTGAATTGAATGCCGTTTATATTAGATATGATGTGGGCACTTAATTGAAAGTGCATTTCTGCCCGGTTGCCTAATGAATCCGCTTAATGTTTTTTATATGAGTAATTGCTAATTATTTCAGTGTATTACACATTTTGTAATTTCTAATTCCAGCACGAATGAATGCTTCAATGAAGGGGACAATATTTCGTTGTTTGCTTTGCGGTCTTTTGTTTGCTTTTAATGCCTTTTAATTAGTTCTGATTGTTCCAACAATTTCTACTATCAATCCAAGAATAGATAACGAACGATACTATCGCGGATGTTTATAATTTGAAAATTGATGACGATTTGATATCACAATCTTATCATTAGAGCGACATCTAAAAACATGCGTATTTGGCATGAAGTTTCAACTTGCAATTTTACCGTACTGGATAGAGAATTGCGGAACTTCCTCCAGAGGAACATGAAGCGACTGCCTTGGGCTGCAGCCGGCTGGCCGATTGCGTCGATATCCGAGACGGACGATTGCGTCCGTTTCCGCTGGAGGAAGACGTCGCCAGAGGACTTGGAGCGTTTGTTCTTAGCCCGCGCACTGATGTCCAACACGGACATGGACCGCGCATATCGTTTCACTCCTGTTTCCAACTCTTCGTCATCGTCAGCCTCGTCGTCAGCATATTCGTGGATGTTCTCCTTGTCGTCATGCTCATCGTTACCAATCCGGAAGTCGTCATACCCCGAGTGGTCATCCGCATCCACCCGGGTATTGTTCAGCAACCGCCCACTATCAACAACTCGCGCCATTTTCGCCAGGTTGCTCCCGAAATTTTAAAACTCGTTTCGAAGACTACAAACACACACGATGCAAATGAGAGAGACTCACTAATTGAATGTTCAAATACGGTGCACGCGTGCCCAGTTCGAATCGATGCTAACAATAAGTTGGAGAGGCCGAACACATCTTCACATTGAAATCGATCGACGCGGCCGCGATGATAATAATTAAACAAGGCCGACAGCGTGCTTCGAGTTTATGATTGAGATTATTTCATCGAGTTTTCTTTTACTTTAGAGCTGCATGAGGAACCACATGGGCGATAACAATTTCGGTCACAAAATTAGCACGTTTCAATTTTTTTTTTCGGTACCTGATTGAAGCACACCTCGAAGTTTGTTTTTGTTGCGCGTACACTGTCGCACGACCGACTGAATTGACGGATTGTCTACGAACTCAACGATGTGTTCGATGCCCACAATGACAACGATTCTGCCTCACTCTGATAGCGAACGAGCAGCGCGACAAATTTGTTTGCCCAAATAATCCGCACACGTAACTGAAGCTAAACGCTTGCGAACACAAGACGCGAAATGAAGGATCACGTGCTGTACACACACCATCCGCAAAGTTTAAACAATCCATGCGTCAGTCAGCTTCGACCATATTGGCGCTGCTCATTTGGTCGCAATCAACGCGAAATGAACGCTAATTACGAAGTTGCGCAACGAGAGACTTTGGTGCAAAAGTGTACACAATGTGATCAGTGATGAAGGTCAGGGTGTTTACGCTCGTTGTCTTGGGAGTCATTTAGAAAACTTATTGTTTAATTCGCAATTTGGGATGTTGATGATGGTCGTAGCATCAACGCGGCACTGAATGCGATTCGTGCAGTCGGCACGCGCCAAAAATGACTTTCTAATTTTACAACAAACTTCGCTCGAAGTAGTCATCGCTGAACTTCTTCTTCGTCGACTCTGACCAACTCAACGCGGACTTGTTTACCGCACACGAAACGCGTTCGTACTGACTAGTCTTCTCGAGTTCGCATCGAGTTTACTCTTGTTGCAAGGCTGTGCACAGACGACTTCGCGAAACACCGAGAGCGCGACTTTATTTACATGCTTCAAGTGAACGAGACGCCATGAAATTCGCGATGGAACGCGTGCGAATTGTTGCAAGGCGTTTACTTGGTTGAGACTTGAGGTGTTGCTCTTATGGTTGAATCGTACTGAAGTTGAACACCTACTGGCATCGCAATCCGATTATATTTATGCATCGATCATAATTTCAAAGGCTACGAAATGAGTTATTTTCTGCACTCGCTTTTTTTCTTTCTACTCTTTAGTGTCTAGACAGTGGTCCTCAAACTTTATCAACTTTTACCTTAAAACCTCAAGAATATACTGCTTCCTGATGTTTGAAAACTAATTAATTCTTGAAAATGATATTAAATACAAATAGAATTCAAGAAACTCTAATACGAAGAAATGTTGTTGTGGGAAGTTTACTTTTGTCTTATTGCAAAGTTTTCTAGAAAAACGGAAATTGATCAACACACATGAAATTTTGCAGGATGTTTAATGTAGTTTTAATCACTATGCAAAGATATGTTTAAAATTGCAACCGGAAATGTCACAAACATACTGAAAGTGACTCGCAAAACTTTTCTTAATTTTGCACTTTTCTTCTTATTTTATTTTTAGTTTTAATTAACTTTTATATTGTTTGTAACAGTTTGAAAACCACTGATCCATAAGGAATCGATTCCTCTAAGTATGTGAGAATCTGATATGATTATGGGAATATCAATTTAATATCCACCTGTATCTCTCTCATCTACAGGATGTTTGATTCTAATCTACATAACAATGATTTTTCCAAATGAATTCAATCTTATCTTGAGACCTTCCTCTATAATCAGATCTTCATCTTAGAAAAACGAATTATCATATGATAATGATTTCGGACGTTGTTTTTCGCTCGAAATAGCGAACACCTTGTTGAGATCAAGATCGGATTCGACGTAGATATTATTGGCTCGATAACTAATAGGCAATATAAGCGCGAAGCGAACAATTAATAGAAATAGCATTTCGAGAATCCGTGTTCGAACGAGCGAGCGAGAGCGAAATTAACACGTGCTGCGTCCAGTTACAAAGCGTACTTATTTGATAAACACACATGCATCTGGTTCGTTTGAATGCGATCCCGAATGCTGCCATTAAACATAAATTATTAAGAATTAATTTCATTGCCAGTGCCTCGGGTTTGTTTGTATATTATGTCGATGGAAGTGCAACTTTGTGCAAAGGATTTCAAATATTCAAACTCCAAATGCTCATAAGATTCTAAACAAACAAAGTTTCAAATTTCAATTTCTGCAAGATTCAAAACTGTAGAAAGAAAATAAGATGATTAAAATATATCAAAATCAATTGTTGGTCACACAAGATTGGAGTAATTCATATAGTAACAAAATCAAAAAATACTTGGATATCTTAACATGAAGCAATTCATTAAACAATTTCATAGTCCACCAGCAATGATAAGCGAGCGCCCAGTATATGATAAATGGCGCACAATCAATTTTCATGAGCCGATAGATGATTACGCGTTTGTCAGCAAAATGAAGTTATCGCTATTATTGCTGCCTAGCATCGAATTCGATCCAAAAGGATTTCATCGAATATTACGCACATTAACAACAATATTCGAACCGTGCTCATGAATAATTCAGTAAACAGCTGATGTCCGTTTAATAATCAGCAAGCAGCGAACCAACCGACAACCACTTGTAGAAAATGGCAAAAAGTTCGCGGATAGATAAGTTCTTTATCTAAATCGACTTCCACGCGTTTCTCATTATCTTACAATTTTTATTTTTCCACTCGAAAACTTCTTGTTCCTCTCTCAAGTTGTGTCTATTAATAGAGAACTCATCAAGATCAGTAAGGCCCTGAATTTTGTTTGAAAATGGAGAAAGAGTTGAGATTAGGATACATAAAAAGTTTAAATTTATAACTTGAGAAATGAGAAATTTCTTTCATTTTTCAGTTCTGAAACTTCCTCAAAACTTTTAATATATGGGTCGAACAGAATTAGGATACATTTTTTAGAACTTTGAAGAAGGAAATTTCCAACTTGCAAGCAACGATGAAATAAACTGACTTCCACGTTCGTTCCAATTCAAAACGGAACCGAAATCAATTTGCATCTCCCAATGCTCCAATCAGCACCGGAAGTCTTCATTGCCGTTGTTGTCGCCATCGACATCACCTCGAATCTAACTGAAGGTACAAAACCGAGCGAGCAAGATATAAAACGGAGAAGCCCGCAAATGCAATAAATTTATATAACCGAACGCATCGCAAACGTAATTAATTTATCGATACGTCAATCGAGGAAATTTGATTTGATTGTGTCGGCCTTCTCTCGCGAGCGTCACCTGAAAAATTCACGAATTGAATGCATTTGGCCTCCAAATGCACACCGAGAATATTTGGCTCAGCGCTGATCAACCGCGTGTCACATTTAATTTATCCACAAGCTACAAAGTGTACTCAGAACCGAGAAATTATCGAATATTACTTGCGAAAAGTTGTTGCTTATGTTTTGCTGATTTCACGGCTTTTGCGTGCCATTTTAGAAATTTACTGCGTATTTGTTTTCATATTAGTTGGAAGCAACAACGAAAAATGTGGAAAAATACGATGCGGTGCGTCAATGAAAATCAAAACGCTTTTGTTTTCGTTGAAACGAGAGCAAAATGTAAAACGGACTTTGTTGACTCTGTAAATATTTTCCCTCGTGCCCCTTCTGCTTCTCATAAAATGTTTTCGATGCAAATAACAATTTAACATCATGTTCATTATGAATTAATTCAAAGTTTAGTAGCATTTTCACTTTTAAATCGTTCACGTTCTTGGTGAAAACTTGTAAGTTTAATTATGAAAAAATAACTAGTTTCTACGTATTTCACGTGTTGCTTTAAGTGTTACATTGTAATAAACAAACGGTTTGGTTGCTTTGAGCCAAAATGATTTCAATACGTCGTGAATAATATAGCCAACATTATAATTGTGCAGTATACGACAAGTTTTAATGGATTTTTATTGCTATTTCGAATATGATGTAAGAGAGTTGTAAAATTGACGCAAATGACGAATTGTAGAAATGTTACGTTGAGTGTCCGAGAAATTAGTGGACTTTTTATATTACTTCTGGATCTTTTAGCGAATATATAACGGCAAAACATCTGCTTTGGACTACTTCTTTCAATTCTTCAGTTAAAAGATGTAATTCAAGATGCCATAGCAACAATTGAAAATCTCTTGTTAGGTCAAATATTTGCAATTCTCTGTTTACTTGAAACTTTCTAAAGATTACTTTTTGGTTTAACATTAGAAATATAAATATATTTCAAACGCCCTTAAATCTGGAAAACTGTGTTGAAGATGACCTTTCTAGAGCAAAAAAACTGCAACTCTGCATCTTTCTGGATTCACCCCGTAAAAAAAAACAATTCTTCGAAACGAAATGAAGTAAAATGAAGCCACCGAGACACGAAACCCCTCTAGCACTCTAACGAATAATATTCTGCAATGAAAACGTCTATGGATGCATCGTAAAATCGGATTTACGATGGCCAAGCCGCGTAAAACGAAAACGAAACGCGATCGACTCATTTTCCCTAAGCAACCAAACTCAGAATTCAGGAATCTATTATATCTAAATATTACGAGCGCATTTACCTTCGTTTACCATCTATTTGCCTCCCAAGACTCTAACTGCCTACAAGTAAGAACCGTTGATTGATTCATTAAACTACACGCTTCAACTTCAACACCAACGTTCATCGTTCGGTTGCATTGGCAGTCATCATCAGAGGAGCCCTAACTCCCATCGAGCACTCACCACGTCTGACTCGACTCCTCTGGTGAACGTAATCTAAAATTAATCAAGATAAAAATAGCGACGAGTTGTCAACTGTGCGCGTTTTGCTGGAGGAGCATGCGCGCGTTCCCTCATCCTGCCTCTCTATATATGCATAAATTACGGGACTATCGAAAAAATTCGCACTAGCACTTTGTGGCTGAAAGTTGCCGCATGAGGGCGGCATTTCGTGGCGATTGAATCGAATAGTCGGTGTGCGTGTGCCGCCTTCGTTGCCGCCCTTGTAGCCTATATACCTAGTGGGACAACTTCGTCAGACGGTTCGTTTTGCCGCAATGCTACCATTCCGTTACGCTTTCACGTTTCATTTCGTATCACTAGGCAGGAATTGTGATACGTGTTTGCCTGCAACACGCCAGGCGAATAAACTATTGCTCGGTATGAATCATTGCATTCGTTACACGACTTTTTCCAGAATCCAGTTTGGAAGTGTCAACGTCGATAGCGAATTCATTGCATAATGATGCAGCCGCTATACACGATTCCGCGACTATTTACGTTCAGTGGGCCATGGTTAAGATTGTTTGGATTGGCAATGCCAAACGGCACTGGATTTATTTAAAAAATGTTGCGACTCAATGTCATATCAAAAAAGTTGCTTCGTTGTTTTTTTGGGCTATGATTTTTGAGATATTCCTAAATCATTTAACTTTTCTTTCAGATACTATTAATTCATGTAATTGAATCCTTTGAACTTGTCATTATTTATTTCTGAAATTCTGTTCCCTATCCAGAATTGAATCTAGTATTGAAGTGCATGTGAAATACAAAAGAAAGAATTCCTCAACATTTGACTTTGGCAAAGGATCAGATAATTGAAGTGCATTATGTCAGAATTATCGATCGATCGTCCTTTACAGGATGGTCTAGCATGTTGGTTGGTTGGTTTATGCCAAGCAGCACACAATGAGCCATTTTTAATGGATTAAGGATTAATGCAACCACGATGAACTTTACCTTTTAATGCCATCATTACTCTTTCTCAAATGGATTGCAGTGAACTCACATCAGTGAAAAATGCTGCAAAACTTCATTGATCGTTTCGAGTCTGCGTTCCAAGATAAATAAACAATTGGTTCAATATCTTAGGACTCAACTAACTTTACAAATTTACCACTGCAATCAAAATAGGAAATTTAAAAGTATTTTCTGAGATATCAAAACATTAATAATCAAAACATATCCGAATTGGCTGCTGAATTATAGAAACGTTTACTCATACAATTAGCTCATTTTCCGCCTATTTTATCAACAAATCGGACAACTTGTCAACGCTATTTTTTATCACATTTCTTATCTCAGTTGTCACTCCATATTTACGTTGTCGAATTAATCATCGACGATAAAAGCAAATGGGATGATGCTCAAATGATAGATACAAATATTTATATTTGGTATTCATGGCATTTTAGAATCTGTCTTTGAATCAGCAAGAGAAGTCTGAAGAAGTCTGTCTAATTTATAAATACAAAGCTCAAATAATAAAGTTTCAGAACTTTTAAATCTTGAATTTTCTATGTTGTTCGTAAAGTTAAATCAAATAAAGTATAACATGACTGAAAACATTGAGTTTTTGTTCCGTAATATCGTTACTGTTGCCTTAGCAACTAATTATTTTAATTGGGTATTTAACTACAGTAAAATCCGCTAGAATTGTTGGATTTGAATGTTAATTACTTTAGAACTAAGGAAACGGATCTTTCCTTGTTAGAAATACCTCAAAATAATTTGGAGCTTTCAGATCATTTGAAAATCTACCGACCAGGAAGTATTACCCAGAAAAATGAGTGCAACTTTGGTGGAATCGATGTTGGAATTGGCGCAAAGTGGTTCTCGTGTTAGTTCCCCATTCGATCTATTTAATTCGCATGGCAAAGCAAGTTGAAGCGATCGAGCGCAAGCGATCACCAACCAACGGACGAAGGGCGCCCCAGTTTTCCACTGGCATTCATTAACTTTTCCTTTCGTTGTTGCCCAAACCCTTCGGCGACGAGCCCCTAAATATTTTGTAATGCGTGCACGTATGCAAACGCAAAAAACGAGGTCTCTTTTACACGATCGTCACGTGAGCGCATACACCTTGAATAGTTCAGGACCCTAGTCAGTAATAATAGTTTTGGGGGACTTACCGTGCACACAAAGAACTCATCTTCTTTGTTACGCATGGTTTAGGCAGGTATTCAACACGTTGTGCTTGATGCACTAGAAATGAACTCGAGATTTCTAGACAAAAAACGTACTCGAAGTTATCTAAAGCAAGATATGTTGAAATTTTGGAAGGTTGATTACGACATTGTCAGGTTGCTTTGTGCGAATGCTTGAATAGTTCTGTGTCATTGGAAACGTCTCAATAAGTTTAGCAGGTTCGCAGGTTTTGTTGGACTACAGAAAATCATTCAGCAGTTCGAAATTGTCTCATTGCAGTTCATATGGGACTTCCGGTATTATATGAATCTCAAAATATGTTCTGCCAATTTGTTCAAATACTATGCAATTCATTTGCTTTTGGTTCCTATAAAAACTAGGCTTAAGTTTCCGTCAAAGAAGCGCATGAACCGAGTTTCCATCTTGATGGAAAGCATTCAAAGAATAAAACTGAAGTGAAATGTTAAAAATATACCTTTCTGGTTTGCAAAAACGCTCAGGGGATTCCCGGCTTGATCAGGATGAATCGAATTCCCGGTTACCGAGGAAACGCCTCCAAAATTCCCGATACCACGTCCAAATCCGCCTCCAACAATCAGACCATCTTAGCATTCTATCTATCCCGGTATCTTGGACTGGTGGCCTTCTTCATATGAATACTAGCGTTCTTGTGAGAAAAGTAGTGCCGCTCTGCTCTCTGGTAACTAAAACGTAAGTTGGTTGCATTAGAAACAAAGGTGTATGGACATTCATTGTCTGCCAACCGAGTGGCAACTTACAAGGCGCAATCTGGCACACACGACGCATAGAAAGATGAGCGTAAAAGCCTGCGTAATGCCCCGTTAGGCCCGTAATCATTTCCGCTGGATGCGTATTGGTCGCGCGCGCGGAGCCGCTTCGTTTCTAATTAGATTCATTTCGTGGCGGCACCAAGCGATGACCTAGTGCTGTGAGAAAGATGTCGTAGACGGCGTTCGAATGCCGGGTGGGCGGGGATATATGCAGCCGTCGACGCCGTCACCGTCGTCATCCTCCCGAAACGAAAAGCGCTTTCGCCTCGGAAGCATCGCAACCAGCGAAGCACCAGGTTTCGCAGCGCAGCTCCCATCAGCCGCGAACAGCTCGTCGTCGAGCGGAATGGAAGCGTTTCGTGGGGGCAGCCATGTTGTGTGTGCGCGCACGGCGTGAGTTCGTTTCGCTGGGGGACTCGTGCGCTCGCCGCCGACGTCACCACCGTACGGCCGCGCAGCAAGCGGACGAACGAGCGGGTTCGTGGGGCACAACTACGTCGGCAGGCTCTCTCTCGGAATCGACGCGACGTGCGCCCACCTATACAGCCGCAGCGAGCGCGTAATGCGCGCCCGAGCGAATTCACTCGAAGAAGGCGGCGGTGGAGCAGGAGGAGGAAGCGAGGAGGAGAGGCTCTCTGGATGCGTGTGTGAACTTACTGCATATCTTCGTGCCGCCGAGCGGCGGATTCAGCGCCTGCTTGTTGCCCTCGGCGAAGGACGTGGTTCTCGGCCGTCCGCTCATTCTCGCCCTCGTGTGCGACGAGCACCACCAAAATGAAGCGCCTGATGAGAGGTGTAGATCCGAATCTCGCAGCGGCGGGCTGATCTATCACATTGCTCGCGCGAACACCCCGCTGCACGCCACTTCCTGCCGCTCCTGGTGGTGGTGGATCCTCCTCGTCGACGTCGTCGTCGCCGCCGCCTTTGGTGTTCGCCTCACGCTTCCCAACGTTTCCGTACAACGTATTTCAGCACTGCACTTCGTCGTCGTTGCTCTACGCTCGGCCAGCAGCTCTGCCGTGACGTGCGCGCCTGTGTGCGTGCGTTCGCCCGATTCCACCAGAACTCGTCGCCGTCCTCAGCGCTGAATCACTCGCACGTTTCCACCGGGATTCTGTCGCACGATTCGCACAAACGACTGCACATACCGTCCGATGAACGCCACTCAATTTGCGCACCTACGCCACATACTTTTGCAACGGATTGATATGACTTAAACCATTTTTCGTTCGCAATAGCTCTCGCAACCACACCAACGTACATCACAGATGCTCAGACATTGACCCGTTCGTGCAATGTCGTGACCAATCACGCTGCGCTAGACTCTACCGGCAGCGCCCGAACTACTAACCCGATTCACCGCTACGACCTCATGCGACCTCTAGCGCTTCCTAGTCGAATCACCATATCTGCAAATGTTAAACAATTATATAAACAATAAAAATTTCATTTCAGAACAATTAAATAAATGGATAACGTTACAAAGAGTGTTATAAAATTTAAATATAATGATATCTGATATTTTGAAGACAATACAGATTCCTGTAATGTCAGTTACGTAGCGGGAGTAAAGTGCAAGATTACTCCCTTCATGGCAGAAGTTTGAAGAATTTGACATTTTATATATCGGTGAACTAATAAACATAATTGTTTAAACGCTGTTTTAATATCACCTAAGGTTGAAATCTTAATAATGCCTAAAAAGCTACAATAATATCCTGAGAGAGTATATTTAAGATAATGCAGATTCCTGTATGTCATTTACGTAGCGGGAGTAAAGTTTAAGATTACTCCCGAGAGGCAAGATTAAGATAATACAGATACCTGTATAAGTGGCGGGAGTAATGTATGAGATTACTCCCTTCATGGCAACTTATTTAAAATCAGATAACAGTATTTCTTTGGCCTGACTGAGATAATTAAATGCTGTTGATGCATTTAACATTTTGCATTTATCTGGGTGAACTAATAAAGATAATTGTTTAAACCCTGTTTTAATATCATTCAAGGTTGCTGTTTTGCTAACGCCTAAAACGCTATAATAATCTCCTGCTGCATAACTTTTTAAAATGTTTTCAACCGTAGTAGTTTGTTTATTGCCTTTTTTTCGAACATTCTCGCAATTGCTTCTTTTGTCTTCAACCTTCTGGCTTGCTTGAACTTGTGTATGGAAAATATACGTATCTGGCATCTTATTAATCCGTTTTTCCAACTCTACAAATGGAACTTGTAAAATTCAAAATATTTTAAATATTAACTGACCTAGTATTTCTGAAGAACAATATAGTTTTTTAGCTGATTCAATCTTCTTGCGAGCACCAGCTTTATCGGCGTTGGATATACAACAACGTGCGTCTTCTAGAAAATGGGATGCTTCAATTCGATTTATATTTTGAACTGTATAGATTTGCAAGCGTTCTAAAATTTATTTGTTAATCGTACTCAATAAGCAACAAAGTTATTTATTAAATGATGAAGAAATCTTTACCTTTTATTTTTTTATGTGGATATATATCATCGGCAATGCGCAATAAATCTATTGCTTTTTCTAGTTCCTGATCTCTTTGTACACATTTTACTGCCTTCTTTAAATACTCTTTTGCTTTGTGCCTCTTGTCTTCCATAGTACAAAACTATTCGCTAGCGCTGACCACGTAATACGAGCAAATGGTAATAATACTCACAGCTATAATGCAGCCAATATTAACTTGTACAAAGTTCACTTATCAATATTTGATACAATTACAATGATATAAACATATAAGAATAAACAACATAACATAAACAGAAATACAAGAAGTAAATAATGAGTGATAAGCGCTGTTAGGTTTTAGAGAATTTCAAAAATCTATATGTCAGATTATTGAAAAATTATTGGTATAATACCAATGCCATAATTAAAACCATAAATTAAAATATTAATAACGTTTATGACAACTAATATGAAATAAATTGGTAAAAATTTGTTAATTATTATTACACTAAGACGCACTTTTTTGTTAGCAGGAAGATCTAAACAAAGGATACATAATATCTTGTTAGTTTTCGGTACTTTCACACATTTATTCCATTGTATCGACGAACAAAAATGATTTAATAAACGACAAAGAGACAAGCAATAAAATTCAAGGTATAATAGTTAAGAGGAAGGCACCTAAAAGGCATAGGCTGCATGTACACATAACAATTAAAACGGAACCTTGAACAATGGATGAAAATCGAATGGAGGCAACGACTAAATTAAATTTGTTCCATCTTGCTACCATTACACACATCATCGACAATTCTTTTTACATCTTAACCATTTATCGTTGGTGTTGCTAGGGAAATTGAATATCATTCTCTATTGCTTGTATGAATATAAATTAATTGGCGTTTGCTCTGGTCATTTTCTATGTAGGTGGTAGTATGTACGCTCGCAAGCTCATAATAGTCAATAGTTATGTACAAAAATCGCAATAAGATTAATTAATAATATTAATAGATAAAAAAAATAAAACATAACAGTAATAAATCTTAATAAAGAACATAATAATAATCATATAAAAAACAAAGAAGATGCATCGCCGCGAAAGCAACTCCAAGCGATCACTTACAAAAAGACTTTGGCGTTGAACAATTTTCATAAATAGTTGGCTGTTCTTGCTCTATCTATTATATTCCATTCTTGTAGGTCTATCTAAATGAATGATTATCTTTTCGTAGCAAAACATATAAAATTACTTGCAAAGTATCATTTGCTTAGGTATTTGCTTGAAGAACGTGTAATTTGAGTCCTGTAACACGTGTGATTTGTGTAGTTGGCTTTCTTTAACATCGATCTGATAAAGGAATCGATAACTAGAGTAAAACTAGAATTAATTTGTTAATAACAAATGGGTAAACCTTGATTGATGAATTACTTATGATACAATAGTCACTGTAGATAAATAAATGATTAATATGACTACCTCCTACTTAGAGTAAAAATAATCATAATTTAAAATACAATGTGAGAAATTCAATTGTCTTAAAGTATCCCTAAAAGGGAATAATAATAGTAATCATAATTAATATATTATTTAACAAGCACTTCTAGTCGTAATTCTGTATAAATTAATTACTTGTGTGTATGAATATCGTACGATTCCCTGAATGCAATGTTATTTTTCATAGAGTAAAGGTATTTTTTATACCTTTTTGCATGCATACCATTTGCAAGCATCCATTACACTTGAAGGATTCATCTCTGCGCATTCATTTAGGATTCAAGTGTAGCAGACGCACATACACATAAAATTATTCGCAATTAATTAAATACGTAATTCATTTGATTATGAAGAGAACATTGACGAATTCGCTACTATTTCATTTTTTTTTTCGGCATTTTTCTTTCAATTTAATATTCTACTGAAGCACACACCTTTTACACCAGCAGTTTGCTACCTCTAGTACTTGTTTTTGTTATAAATATCATTTTTGTTTCACCTTTGTTTTTAAATATATAATATATATGTATATAATAATATAATCATCTCTATGTGTTTGTTTGTTTATTCTATACAACATTATTAATAAACTAATTCAAATATATATATATAATACAAATGTTCCCTTTTGTAATGTTTACGCAACAATATTTATGTATAATGTATACTTATCAAATGAATGCATCGTGCACGTCGCAATTGCACGATCATCATCATCAGTTTTCCGTAATTACTTTAGTAGGTAGTTTAGATCCACTTCTTCTAGCGTCTTACTAAAGCGCTTTGTGTTTTGATTCTGGAATTTGTTTCAATTTGAAAAATGTAACGAAAATGAATGCGTCCGTTTTTGTCCGTTGATTCAGGACAAAGTTTCGAGTGAATAAATGCCGCAATGATAACGACCTCGCGTAGAATGTAAATGCATATTAATTTTTGATGAGATTTTACGCGTAATTATCCTACAGATCTCGCTTCTGCAATTGAATACAAAATTATTGTTGGTATTAAAGTTCTTTCTTGGTCGCCACGCCATGTTTTAAGTATTTTCTTATTCGACTTCCAATGCGTTTGGATTAGTTCGTCACTAATTTAACTAGGATTTTTGATGATTCGCTTTTGCCGGAAGTCGTAGACCTTCCGGCAGAAGAACACCAGGTCAGCGGAAGTGCCCATCGTCGAGGGCGGCTGCCGATGCTGCCGTGGGTAAACGTCTGGAAGTGGAATGCACGGACCGGTGTCTTCAATGCCAGATTCAAGACGCCGCAAGTCTTTTCGATACCTGCAATTGCCAGCAAAATTAATAAATAGGTTTATCTGGGAGGCCAGATATTAGCAATAAAAAGTTGTATCCGAATAAAAAAGTTTCGCCAATAACGGTCACGATGTTGGGAAAAGTTTGAAAGTCAACACATCGTTAGCTGTTGATTTGCAGCCCATTCGTATTCGCCCTCATTTGGACGCTACCTTGAGACGAACGAAAGTAAAAGCGGGCTAAAGTCAAGGAGGTTTTCGCTTCATGCTGTTTGCCATCGTTGCGGAATTGGCAACGCAATGAAATCGCTCCCGGATGGGAAACGATGGAACGCGGAATGGAAGGAAACATTAATCACTTTCGATTCGCTGGCAAAGCAACCCCAGGGCGCGTTCACCCAACTAAAACGTGCCAGTTTGACTCTTTGTTCGCTCTTAATCCTTTGCCCTCATAATCCACCTTAATCCCGCTAACAGCTTCACTACAGCTTCTAAATTAACTGCGCCTTCCATTAGATACCGCGCATAAATTGAGCGCTGCTGGCGGCAAGACCGCATTTTAAAATGCAGCAACTGCCGCAGGACAAATGGCTGCAGTTGGTGTGCGTCCAAGTTTGGAATTGATACAAATCGTGCACATACCTGCAGTATTCGTTATAAGTAAGTACGTAGCATTTGTCCTCGATGCACGCGACGCTGTTCGAGTCTTTGTGTCTGGACGCGAACACCTCGTCGGGTTGATCAACGGGCCGACGTCCTTGCTCGGTGTGCTCGGGCCGGTAGTACCACAACAGAGACATCATCATTTCGCCTGCGAACAGAAGAGAAAATGTTTCATCGGATTCCGCAGACCCGACCCGACCAGCCGGCCGGTCGGGTTCAAACAGATTGTGGAAATAGTTGAAAGTCGGGCAGGATATTTGCGGGCGGGATATTGCGAGACATGGGGGTTGATTTATGCGCATGTTTGACAGGATTATGCATGACGTACCGTCATCGGGATTCTCCCATAGAGCGGCGATTTTGGCAACGAAGGGAAGCTCGTTTTTTCGCTGGCCAGCTTTCAGCAGGACGCAATCCCGCGGCTCGATGATGTCGCCTTCTTCGTGCACCATTGCAGGATAACACTTGCGCATTACGGTTGCTTCATCGCTCTGCAAACACATATAGAGCTATAATATCAGGACATATTTATTTGCCAATAGAAGAGGCTCATTATCACATCCGTTTCTCTCATGTAAATGCGATAAAGTTTGAAACATACTTCTATTTTCATGTAAAAAAAGAACTATAATTACTACGCAAAAACAGATTGTTTAAGTGAAAGCTTAAATCATGCCCTTTAAAATGCTTTTTGAATCATCAAAATCGGTCAAATAGTTCTTGAGATATGATGAAAAAACATTTCCTATAGGAATNCTTTTTTGTGGAATGGGGGAATCAAGGTCATTCGAAACGAACCAGTTCTCTTCTCACATTTTCATCAATATCTCCGAAACTAATGATCCGATTGTATTCAAATTTTCAGGGATTGTTTATTATATATTTATGGACATATTTAGAGATTTGCAATATCCGGAATCAATTTGTTCATAAATTATTAATGTTTATAAATAAGAATTAATTTTTCTTAGTCCAAACGCGATTTTCTCGCAAACGGCTCGGCCGATTTCCACCAAATTTGGAATATAAACCAATAACTAACGATGCTTAACATATTGTGAGTGGAAAAGTTGTAAAATGACCCGGGGTGGCACATAACTATGAAAAAATGAAATAATCGGTCCATTGTTTCAACAAGTACAAAAATGAGTTCAGTGTCATGCAGACCATAATTTCAAGGATAATTGTCTCGTTGTAACCGTTGTACCTTAACCGCCATGATACATGATCACCCTATACATTTAAATGTGACTTCATAAGGTAAACTATTTGTCTTTAAGAGATGCAATTAGTTCAAGGCAATTGCCGATTAAAATTCATATGAAACCGAGCTGCGGTCCGATCCAAATGCAACAACACAATAACTACAAGCAGGTGCGCGCACAGCCTTGAAATCAACGACTTCAATTGAAATTCGCTCAGACATTTTAATCGAATTGCGAATTAGCGCACGATGACGATGAAAGAGGGTTGTGATCGGCCGATTCGAGTTTTTATAGGCAAGTGCGCGCACCTCCCGTGTTTCTTTTATAGAACCAGACATAATTATGTAATTAACTTACGTTCAGGAATACTTTGCCGTCGAATGCGTCGCCGTGCCACCGCCATCCGTTGGACCATCGCAATTGCACGGATCTCCTGGGGACCTTCGTAATTACCTGAGGAACTTCTTTCGACTTGCTGCGCCGCACCGGAGCTACTGCAGGAGTCGCTATCGTTGAAGCCGTTGGTGCAGCCTTGCCGCCCAAATCGGCGGATTTTTTCACTTTCGTCGCCTTGTTTGTACTCTTCTTCGCGGTGGTGCACGCGGCCTTCTTCGGCTCAGCATCAATGCGACCGTTCTCTGTCCTCAACGCGCCGTTTTCGGGCACTTGCTTGCTCGCGCGCGCATTGTTCACTACACTCTCGATAGTCCGATCAACATTATTCAATACTTTGCTATTATTGTCACATGTAGCTGTTGCTGGCGATGATGATGGTGGAATCGAAGTGGTCGAAGATGGTTGCACTGTAGTCCCATTATGCACGAGAGCCTTCTTGCTGGTGTTCTTGTTATGCACTAGTTGCTTCTTGAGCGCCTTCTTCGTGGGCTCCTTGTTCTCGATGAGTTCCGGATCGACGATGGTTTTGCAATCCTTAACACTAAGCTTTGAGGTGCTCGTGAGGACGTTGCTATCAGTGAGGGGTTTGGTGGATTTAAGACGCCTCGCGTTTTCCTCTTTGTTCGCGACCGCTGCTGCTGCAGCTCCATTCAATCGACGTTTGTTGTTCTTCTTGAAGCGCAGCCCGATGACATTGACGGTCTCGCTGATCAATTTCCGCTTGCCGTTATTAATCTTGACGACATTCTGGGTTTTCTTGATCAGGTCCTTGTAGCTGCCGTTCGGCTTCTCGAGCTTTTGCTTCTTGGCGAGAGGTTCCGGCTTAACAACAGCCGGTTGCTCTTTACCGCTGCAGGATAATTTGCGCTTCATGTTCTTCACTTTTACGTTTTCGGCGACAGTTTTCTGACATGGTAGCAGCAATTCATCATCGACCTGCGGGACGGGCGTCACTCCTTGGGTCGTGGGTGTTGGTGAAGGCTGAGGACATGTGACCACCTTTGGTGAAGGCGATGAAGGCGCTGCTGCAGCCTCTGGAGGCGATATCGAAGGCGGTGGCTGTGGTGATGGCGTCGATTCTATTTCCTTCTCCTCGTTTTCGCTCTCTTTGGATTTCTCCGAAGGAGGCGTCTCAGGCGTCTCGCACTTAATGCCCTTCTCGTGTTCCTCAGGTTCCTTTTTTTGCAACACGACATTCTTGTCGGTCAACTCAACAACCACACAAGGCGTTGCAGGAACTTGTTGAACGATTTGCCCCGAATTCTTCTTCACATCGGTGACATCGTCCTGAGGACTTTCCACCTCGCGTTTCACACTACTCAGAATCGTATTCTGGGATTGTGTCTGGCACATGAGGAGCATCGTATTTTGGTTCTGCGCGATGGTATTCCGCACCATGGCTTTACCAACCCGCGCCTTTCGCCGCTTTTCGACCTGGTGATGCACCTCGGCGGCGGGTTCAGGAGTCTCCTGCTTGGGTGGCGGCTGCTGGTAGGTCGCACCAGCCGGCGAAGGTGGTGGCGGCATACCAGCACTACCTCGGGCTGGACTCGGTGGTCCAGTCGCCGAAGCCGGCTCCAGGGGCAGCGCAAGAGCCACGGGTGGTAGCGGCATCGATTCTTTGGCAATTGAGATGTTTGACCTCTTACTATCTCCAGCAAGAGGCCCAGTATGTACGTTTTTTGAACACGACTGCATTGGACAAGGGCATGCTTGATATGTGGCATCTGCACACCAGAACAAAAACGACCGGGTAGAAATGCATCCTATCACCCGAGCAGAAGACATACGAAAATGAGAGTGTACTTACTTATGTAATTGAGTGGTCTAGCTGGGGGCGAATGTGTGTAGCACGGAGGCGCCGGGCTGTAGCCTTGATAGTAGTGGGCTGGAGGTGGGTACGTCTCGATGAGCGTCGGAGGAGGCCCAGGATACGGCTCCATCAACGTCGGAGGCGGCGGTCCCGTCGACGACGATTGATAGCTACCACTTGCTGAACTTGTCGCTGCCACCACCTGAGCGAAAACAATAAATAACGATTGACGGGAGGGTAGTAAGCAAAAAAGGTGAAGGCAGCGCGGCGGCACGAACCTGTTGATTTGCAGAATTGGGCGGCTGGCCGTAGATATCCGGTGAACCGGGTTGATAGTAGGGTGGTGCACGTGGCGCCAGATATCCCCGGAACATGTACTTGTGCGTGGGTGGAAATGGAGTGTAGCACATCTCGTGATGGGAGTACGGAGGCCCCGGAGGCGGTGGCGGCGCCGTGTAATAATGAGGTGGATAGGGTCCTCCGTACGTTGGATACGAACTATGAGGTGGTGGGTAATGATGGTTCAATCGGTACGTCGTGGGTGGTTGAGATGCAAGCGCCTCTTTGGCCGTCGTCACCGACGTGATGACCACCTGGAACCCATCAAATTTTTCCATCATCAATTTTGCTTTTTCAAGCGTACCATGTTCCAAATTTGAAACCTTATTAGTCGTTACAGGTTCAAGAATCATGGGGGACTTCCGTTGGGTAAATGACTACGTTGTGTGTATTGGATGTCGAGTCGGATGGAAGATTTATCTCTACGTCACGCAATTCAGAGGCGGTACCAACTCGCTTTTGATAGTAGCTCGCGCCAAAGGCGAAAGGCGAATGCCAATGCATGATGATGGCAATGCGCCTCAATGCATCAATGGCAAACGGCGCGAGAGCAGCCCAGCATAAGTTGCTGGCGCGTCCCATGCATTTATGCACCTCATCTATATACCGACCAAGCGAAGTGCGAGCGAATTTATTGGCAAATTTGCTCGTGTCAAGGCCTCGGTGCGCGCCCTCACACCAGCACGTCGTAAAATCCAACGGCGTCGACACGTGCAATATCAATATACATCCTTAACAAGCGCACCCGACCGACCCATCTGCACTCGAACAAAGGGAATGCATCATGGAAATTGATTATTGATTAGCGCGCTACAACATCCCATTAGGACCGGCCCACAGACGACGCAATAGATTCTGGAACGGTCTGCCGATGAAAGTTGTTATTGTTATTTCAGCCTCTTCAACGAATATGCTCGGTTGCAAGGTTCGGGATTTATATTGGAAAATACGCGTTATACTAAACAGAGTCTGAGCAGAGAGTGAGCGGAAAGGCCGTGAAGAGGATTAGAGCGAAATACTCTTCTCATCCACTTATGCCCACTCTTCGTTTATATTCACTTGTATGACCATTTCCTTGCAGCTATTGAATTTACGTTTAAATGCCATGTAAGTGCCCAGCCGCGTATGAAGTCATGCATTCACGAAGTGAACCTCTTTATGGGAGGCCCTTGGAATTTGCAGACGGTTATTCGTTTGCTCTTTGAATTATTTCAGGGTTTTCCAACTCGTTTAGTTGGTAGTGTTTACCATGGGTAAACGAATTCAACTCTAGAATCTAGATATAAGATGAATATAATATCTTCCCAAAATTTGTAAGTGAAAATTCAGAACTTAGGTCTTCTACTTCAACTGGTACCATCTTAGGGTATCAATTCCTTCTTTGTAAAACATGGTAGCAATGAACAGGAAGATCTTTCTGACAGTTTGTTTCACATGCTCTTCAGAATAGTGGGTTTTGTGTTCCCAAAATTTGGAAGGGAAAATTTAGAATTAGCTGCACACTTTTAACTGGTACCATCAATTCCTTCTTTGCAAAATGTGGTAACTTTGAACTGGAAGAAGTTATAGACAATCTGACTTGACTTAATCTTCAGAATACTAGCTTTCTGTATCCAAGAAGTCTCAAGGGAACAGAAAAGATATACCTCATAAAAATGGTACCTTAGAACTCTGCCTAATAATTTCTGGATTGCTTCAATTTTTGACTTCAACCTTACTCAATTTTTCTGGAATTTTCTTGTTAGCAAGATCATATCACACATCTCCTGAGATTCGAACAGAAAGAACCCAAATGAAAGCCGTCTAACTCAGGACTCCAAGACTACATAATCAATGTTATCTTCATTCCTTGAAAATTTATGGCGCAAATTCAGTTTCTTCGAATTTCACTCAATATCCGTTTTGTAGTCGGTCGTGTTCGACGTTGAAAGAAAGCAGCAAATATGCACCAACTCTGCAGGAAGAAGCAAGTGGAAAGAAGAGCCGAGACATTTAGTGCCAACGCAAAAGGCATTCACTCCCTCGGTGATATTGCACATGCAGCAAGTTTGCAAAATGCAATGCGACCTGCACTCGACTCTGCACGCCGCGTCGGCCGAGTTTATAGTGCGACGTGATCTTTATTTTTCCCGGGTAAAATATAATATGAGTGCATGCATTATTGCACTCCCCGCATTACCTGGCGAATGGTGTTTAATGCCCTCACATAACAAGCCAGAAACAAGGTAGCTGATGTTGCTGCTGTTGCTGCTGAAGTATGAGTGGAAATTGTTGTTTGTTGGCGAATAAGTGAGCGCTTGTAAAGGCAGAAAAATTAGATTCACTGCACTTCATATTCGCAAGCGTGACGCGCGATTCGAATGCAAACGTTCTGGTTTTCAAGGCACCGGAAGTTGATACAGTTACTGCAAGAATATAAGAGGTTTTCGTTAATTTTGCCATTTCCTTTTCATGTGCAAATTTAAATGAAACGTCAAACTTTTCTTGTAGACTTTCGGCACGAATTTCAACGAGGTATTATTTAACAAGGATTTGTAGTTGATGTTATTAAAGAGTGTCGTGAAAAAAATTTAGATTTCTGAATCTTTCGTAACAGTTTTAAAACTATGAACCTAAAAGTTAGATATAATTAAAAGAGTAATTAACCTAATAAAAATTACATGAAGTTCACTTTAGTAATTTCAAAAGCATTGGAAGTACAAAATTCTGAAACGAACAGTTCGAAAGGTGTTTTTTGCCATTATTCCGCTATCACACTCGATTTTTTTGCCACTAACATATTCAAATGCCTCCCGGAATAACGTACGACTTTATTTGCTGGAAGTTTTCAATTGGATTCAATTGCACCACCAACCACCACACAATACTCGAACCAGTCGAGTGCCAAAAGTGGCAAAGAGCAAGTGCATAAATCGTCATTTTTCAGCCGTTCAGGGCTCTCGTAATCGAGCCCATTCGTCGGTTGAAGGGGGTTCGGCTTTCCGAAAACGCACAAACGTTATAAATCACCGAATGGTACCATATAACTCATAAGTGCCATGTTGCGCCACTGCCCCCGGTGCATGTTTGAACCTCGAGCTTCCGATGGGCGATTAGCGAGCGAACAGCAGCACGGATGGAACGTGCGCAATTTCGGGCTTTGATAATCAAGCATGTCGAGCGCATTAACTCACATCGTCGAACGCCGAAATTTAGCGCCCCTTTCGCCCGCCCGAATCCGTCGACAACAATATTAATTACAGCCGGAACAAAAGGTGTAATCTACGTTTACATCGTTGCTAATTCGGAAAGCGATAAAGTCGCGTTCCAAGAGGGCTCGTTCAACAGCGATTAACTTCTTTTGCAATTATGTGATAGACAAGTGAATTTCACGCCTTGTATGGTGAAAAAGCCCATAAATTGCATTGTATTGCAGAAGGACTACATGGGACACGCCAATGGACTATTATCCTGAAGAGCCATTTGGTTGGTTCGCAATGCAATAAATTTCTCTAAATATCCCTGCAATATTTTTCAAGTGCGCGTGCTTTATATGATGATTTCGGGAAGATTTCCGCAGGACCAAGTCCATGCCAAATTATCCAGATAAATCCTTTAGTGTCCCATGTTATACCATCATGGTCAGCAATAAATATCAACGAAACGTGACTCGTGTATAATCGAAAGAATATTCCAAGTCATTAATTGCAGCATTTACGCGGTTGATTTGAAATTTCATTGCGAATTTAATGTAAGTACTGCGTGGTATTGAATGCACCTCTTATCGATGGCAAATATAAATTAGCGAAATGAAAGTCAACTAATCCCACACACTTTCTTTCAGTCGCCCACAAGCAAACAAGAAAGTAGCTGCTTCGAAGCCAAGAATGATGTCACTCACATATTAACATTTTTAATTCTGCATCCATTTTCATTTCCAAACGAATTGTAGAAAGCGACAACAAATAGAAACTCTGACGCGAGAACAAACAAAAGAAGGAATTTGTACATACCTCGCTGTCTGAAGAATCGCCAGCAGAACTTGGCGGAGGTGGTTGGTGAAGTGGTGATGTAGATGCTGGAGATGCATCCGGTAATGGTACCACTTTTCCGGAAAGCGTTGGAGGTGGCGGTGCTTGTGAATGTCCGTGGACGCTTATCAACGGACCAGCCGGTTGATAATACCCTGAAATTAGAAAAATAAATAGTCTTTATTTCTGGATTCACTTATGTTGAGTTGAAGTTGTATGAAAAATGCTGAAGAAAAAACGTAATCATAATTACGTTTTGGCAACACGACTACTATTCAGAAGTAAATTTGCACTGGAAGTTTGAACGGACGACTGATATACTCGTCGTCCGGAATGTGATAATAACGACGATAAAAATTTTACTCGCACATAATTCGCTCTTGGTAGCAAGATAAATTAGTGCGTAATGTAATGAATGGGAAAAAAGTGGCGCACTAGATACGAGCGTCTAATGTATTTTTAGCATTTTGTCCTTGATGGCGTTTAATTTTCGCACACCAAAACCTACACGTTGTGAGTTTGATGCTGAAAGAGTCAGAAAATTCTTTTTTGTCAACTGGCTTCAACATGAATTTTTACTATCTCTTGTTTTTTGGTATCTTCTGATGAGTTTCAAACAAGTCCAAAAATGTATGTAAAGGATAATGTGGAGTAAATGAAATACCTGACTAATAAAATGCAGAGTAACAACAATTAACACGACGAATGAAAGTGGACAAAAAATATTAGAGACAAAGGATCAAAGGATACTAAAAAGGGAAAATAATTTATAGCATTCAGAGAAGGGAATGAAGAACGCAGCAAAAAAGTTGAAATCGCTTGACATTCTAAATTAAATGAAAGAACCTGTAAGTGCACATTAACAAGAGTATGCAAGAAGAAAATCTAGTCCTTAATTACAGGATGTAATAGATAAATCGTAATTAACGATGGGGCATTGTAATTGATTCATTAAATTGTTTTATCTCCAGTCAAGTCAAGTCAAGTTTTTTATTTGACTTGTTAATGTTTGTGGTTGAAACTATTCAATGCAAAACTTATTTCAAATCGATGTGTTCAGGAATTTGTAACCAAGGATCCTCGAATAGAAATAATATTCGTTTGAGATGTTGAAAGAATTTTTAGTTCTTTGGTATCAGTCACGTTTATTTTGATATACAATTCCGAAGATTTAATTTAATGATGGTGGATGTTGATTGCTCGGATATTGGATGGAAGGCAAAAATAAAGCGACAATGTGGAAAAAAGCGCAGCTCACGACATCGCATCGAGCTTCTGGCTGGCGAAGCAATGAGCGCAGAAAACCAGAAGCGGAGGAAATTAATGGGCACCACATTACGGAACGATAATATCGACCTACAGCAAATTACGAGTATATATTCGAGAAGTCTGTGCGGTTCGTGTTTCCGCGTGTATCCACCTTCACAAATCTACATGCGGACAATGCGCCCACCAAACACATTCACCCATCTCTGGCTCGACCATCCCGGAACTGGACAAAGGCGCGCTCCTGGCACAAAAGGGTCGAACAATGCGAATTTTGCTCGACGGTTTCGCCCAAGGGTGTCCGACCACTCGCGGTCCTAGACGCTTATGGCCACCACAAAATGATGGCGAACGCCCTCAACATTCTATTACCATTACGCTTATTATACACTTCATACCTCTGCTCGGCTGCTCCCTGATGTAGTGCAGATTAATTTCTAACGAGTGAAGAGGTTTAGCCTCCCATTAAATTAGTTTTTGTTGAATTGGAACTTTGGTAACCCACTCCCCGTTTAGTATCCTGCTCAAGGGTTGCTTTTGTTCCCCCATGTGCAGAAAGGTCACTTTTGGTGGGTGTACATTTACCTTGCGCTCCACGAAACAATTTGTTGTTAAGATTCATTTCGAATAGGACCGAAAGATAGTGCAAACAATTGCTTGAGGGCAAATTGCAGATGAAGAAACAATAAAGAGAAAGCACAATGTATAAAAGCAGTAAACACGTTCGACATTTGCCATTCGAGATTTATTACCCTGTTAATTGATTATTATATAATTAAACAATTAGACACACTGGTTTTATGAACACATTCGTGGCGATTGTCGACGCAATGCATTTAAAGAAATCCGATGCATTGTAATCAATGTATTGAATTGAACGGTCGATTCATCGCATCGGATTGCGCTGCTGCATTTATTTAATATGTAATCGCATGATTAATTTATGATTAATTGTTTCAAGCATTGTGCCTGTATTATCAATTGTGTGTGCTTTATTGCACAAATCTGTGTAATGCAAGCCAACAAAGCTTTCGATTGTTTTATGTGCGCGTTCGTGCTCATTGTGTTTGTTTTTCGGGAATCCTCAAAACAGGAAAATGAGGATTCAATTCAATTGATTGTTTATTGTTCGGTTTGTTGGAAATTAGTTCAGAGATTATGTAAACTTTGTTGCATCAGAAAGTTATTACTCCTGAAGAATTCTTTAAACAACTAACAAACTATCATTTGGATACAACAAAATCTTGTGTTGGTTTTTAATATCCAAATAGCAAAATTTGTCACAATTAAAAATAGAAACTTTGATTAGTGGAAAGTTATAATTTTGATTCAACAAGAACTATGTTCAAAATGATAGTAGAAGAAAAAAATTTTATTATGCGAACTATTTAAACAATCAAAAACCTAATTTTTGACTCTTAAACATTCACAAACATAAGGACAACTTTCTATCTTAAAAAATGTAGATATCTTACTATGAAATGAAATCTTGTAAATGACTAGAACTATAAACTGACTTGATAGTTGTTGAAACAGTATAATTATGTCAGGAGTATAAATATACAATTTGCACTATAAGCCATATCCATTGAAATTGTCATCGAAAATCCTTTAATCTCTTCAAGTGCCATCATCAAAATGTTATCTCTCTTTAGTCGTAAGGCTACAAGCAACAATTCCCAATGGTTCCCTCAATCTCGCTCATTGATAGCACTCATAATCGATAATAAAACTTGAAATCTATAAATCCGTCATAAAGCTATCATTACCAACAACTGTTGCAATAAAGCGCGCATCCTCTCTATAAATACACCGATCATCATCAGCATCCAGTGCAAATGAAACGTAAATGATGATTTCATTTCATTTAATTCGTTGTGATTGGCGCATGCTGCATAAAACGAAATCGGACACTTTCGCATCGAAGTGCATGTGTTTTTGCGGACAAATGAAGAGACGAACACAGACAAGGAAGAAGAGCAAAAGCACACACGACTAATTGACGCCCCGACGTGATTGCAACTCGTCAGGATAATTGAATAATCGCCCAGCAGCAGCGGCAGCAGACACTCAACGGATAACATAATCTTCAGCGCTCATTATTAAATCGCGCCGTTGTGCGCGCATGTATAAATAGTTGTTGCGCGAATTCGCGTCCTGTGTATGCGAGCACTGGCTTAATAATAGAAGAAGAATGTGTCTGCGCTGCCGCCTTCAATTCCACCAACACTCGTGTGCAAGCGGCGAGCCAGCAAGAAGCTTGAAAGATGACAAATTGCATCAAAGTTGTTTATGTGCACGCACCGTTTGCGATTCTCTCATGTTGCATTGTCGAGATGCATATCATTGCGAATGTGCTGCACAGTATGGTGCAATTTACCAGAGGCCCAAATGGGAGGGTTTACACTGGAAGCCAGAAGGATCTAATGGTCTGAAATTATGATCTGAAGGATTGATCAAGAGATGAGTCCTTCATTATCCTGGAACATAGCAATCGACGTTGGAAACACCTGAATTTTGTAATTGACACTGGAATCTGGAAAGATCTAAGATAGAATATTGTAAGAAGGTATAAAAAAATCATCATGAAGAAAATGGTCCTTATGGGATTTCAGTCACTTCAGTGAGTTTCTTCATTATCCTGGAACCTAGTAATCGACTGAATTTTGTAATTGATCCATGGATCTAGAAAGATCTAAGGTGGAATATGGTAAAAAGGTACCAACATGAAGGAAATGGTCCTTATCAGATTCAAGTGACTTGTCATGTGTAAACGAACAGCAGACACATATTGCACACTGAAATGGGAAAATAGGAAGTGCGATAGCGTCGCGCGAAAGTGAAGACGCAATGGAGGATTCGAAGAGAAACCACAAGCAAATCAACGGAAAATATATATATATATGGGAATGGTGCAAGATTGTTGGCAGACAATTCGAGCGAGCAGCACGTGAAAGAACGACGCCGTCCAAATCGTCCTGAAGAGATGACAGAGTGCGCACCAAAGAGCGGCAGAAACGCGCAAGATTAAATCTCCCGGAAATATAGGTCAAAACGTCTGATTGCGGGATGATTGTGTGGTCGCCGACCGGCGACGTCGGGACGCAGATTACAAATGTTGGATGAAATTAAATTTTGCACCCGCACAACTACGAGTCAATAATTATCCGGTATGTGGAAGAAATCATGAGCCCGCAAGTGGGCACCAATCCGGAATATTCATTCCAATTAGGGACTGATTTTAGTACTCTCGGTGGGACCGAGCGAAAATTACCGGAAGTCAATGTGGAAGGTCTGCGAATTCAATAATGCTATCTTCTTACATCTTGCCCGTAAATCATCAACTGACAGACAAGTGGGCAACGAAATCCGAGTCAACGACGGACGTTTAAACTAGAACTAGAACTCGAATGAATGAGTGCCCGAACGGATATTTGCGATCGCAATCGTGAGGCAAGCCACAAACAAGATCGACCAAGAAGCGCAATGAGAGCATAACGAAATTAAAGTTTATTTTATTACTGCATCGCTGTTGTTCTTCCTCCGAGTAAATCTTTGCAGCAACCTTCTTCCTCGTTAACGCTGAGTGAAGTTTTTTCTCTGTTGCTTTGTTCGTCCTACTCTCATTTCACGGCGTAAAAGCATCAGAAGAGGGAAGAAGTTCGTTCGGACTTGGCTACGATAAGTAAAGATCTCTCTTTTTGCCTGTGCTCGATGAGGAAGAACCTAAACAACACGTCAAATTTCTTCAGTGCTTGTTATTTACCTTCGAGTGTTTATTAACTCGAAGACTCGAACATTTCCCAAACAACAACAATCTGTCGCTCGTTCGCGATGCAGTCCATCCGACATTGTCTTCCTGTTGGCTGCATGCAGAGGCAAGAGGAATTTGTGCTGTTGGCAATAAGGTGTGCGCGTTCAAGCATGCTTGCTGAAGACGAAGAGAAATTTCGCGTTCGCAATGCGAAAAGGCTTCAGACAGCTCAGCATCGAGAATCTTGTCGCACGATGCAAATACGCGGATATTTTCGATGTAAATACCTTAAGGATTTTCTGCATCAACAACAAACAATAACTACCATTCAACAACTAGGACGGATTATTCTAATAGATAAATCAGATAAACATGAAGACAAAAAGCAATCTTAGATAGTAAAAATTTTTGAGTTGAAATTTTTGGTAGCAAAAATTTGATTGGAATTACAATCAATAAAAAGACGATTCAAGGCGATAAAAATTAAGACCTCGAAGACTAGCGTCATTAAGATGTTCTCACCATTAGCCAACGAAATAATCGACATACTTTTTTACGCGCATAAAACCCAATCCAGAACTCATTAAGTTAATCGTTAATTTATGCATCGGAAGAAATGTGTTTCAGCGCTCCAAAGTGACAAAAATCAATGTTGTTGTATTTTACAATCCGGTTTCTTTTGCGTACACCATTTGTCGACGTCATAAAAACCTCCATGTAATTAATTTAATTGCACTCTGATTTGATAACGCGCGTTCATAATTAAGACGCTAATGCCCCCCATTGAAAATTTGTCTGATAATTTATGCACGGCGCAATTTAATTAGTGATTAGATTCATTAATTAAGCAAGCGACGCAGCGAGAAGGAGTAAATTAGAAAATATATTTAATGCATTCGCGCTAAATGGCAAGCATCGAGGCTTCTCTTCTCACTTGCAGAATATATCGTCAACCATCATCATCATCACTGAGCTGACAATATTATAGCTGATGAATAATGGAGAGATCGCTCGCCCACTCACACTCGCATTGGATCGGTTCGGTTTATGAAGTCGGCTGAAAGCGATATTCGATTCGACGAATCGAACTGATCGATGCAAAACAATAAAAACAGTCAAGTTTATAGGATAATATTTAGCACTTAACTTAATGAACGCGCAAGCGAATGAATAAATGAGTATTTTATGAATATTTTCGCTGCTGATTTATAATGGTAATTGCTTAAGTTAATGGGTTGCACTTTGTAATCAATTATGGGTGTTATAGTGAATAATAAGTCAAAGTGTACAATGCTCGTTAGAATTGTATCGAGAAATTTGTTGATTGATTGATGAGGCTCATTCGAAGTTTTGATATAAAGTATCTTATTTAGTTAATTGACACTTAATCAAAATATTTCATATGCCAATAAATATATGCGCAATTTGTTACTAAACACAATTTTAGAAGCCATATGCAGGTTAAATAAGCGAAAAAGCGAAAATTTTGCATTTTTGGGATTCCATTTTTTAAGTTCGGGTATTTCTGAATCCCGCAAAGATTCGGGACCATAACCAATGTTATTTTTTCGTCAAAATACCATAAATGCCCTTTGAATCATCCAAATCGGTTCAATAGTTCCGGAGATATGAAAATTTTTGAAAACTCGAGCGATTTTAAGTATTTCATATCGCTTTTTTCGCTACAAACTTTTTTTTCAATTTTTTTCTTCGAAAGCGATTTCTGCTCACATCAGGGCCAAAAGGGCATGAACCCATACATTTTTTGAAAGTGCTCATCAAGACCTACAATTTGGTTGCAATTTTAGTTTAACTGCTCCAACGGTTTAAAAGTTATTAGCAGTTAAAGGAGCGAAAAAAAGCGAAAATTTTGCATTTTTAGTACCCCATTTTTCAAGTTCGGGTATTTCTGAATCCCGCACAGATTCGGGACCATGCCCAATCTTATTTTTTCGTCAAAATATGGTAAATGCCCTTTGAATCATCCAAATCGGTCCACTAGTTCCGGAAATATGAAAATTTTTGAAAACTCGAGCGATTTTAAGAATTTCATATCGCTTTTTTCGCTACAAACTTTTTTTTCATTTTTTTTCTTCGAATGCGATTTCTGATCTCCCA
>JARJDZ010005854.1:0-18328 GCA_030264555.1 Aleochara sp. GC000083
AAATTTGAAACTTTAATGAAACAAATAAACTTTCTGGTTTCAATATTTGTAATAACAAAGGATTAATTCCGCTTGGTATAAATTTATTCATTTGTGACAACACAAACAGGAGCAGGAATCAATAGGAACAACGCAACAGAATCTGACAGTTTGTGATGCGTCGCAACCGACTGAATCGAAACACAGAACCCAACCGTCAAAAACGAACGTGCAATCCAGGATCAAACCGGATGTAGACACCTATCCGCAATAAAACCCACATTTTTCATCATAGAGGAAAATCCAACAGGGGAAAAATTAATTAAAAACTGCCTCCCCAGTTCATTGTCCAGCCCGAACATTTGAATATTTGATGGGAAAACGCAATGGAGGACCGCATCGAAATCGACATACCTGTTATGCTCGAACCGAACCGCTGTAAGTATTTGTGTCCCATTCGGTTTTTCCGTGTGTCAGCCGCGGTTGCAGGTCGCGTTCGCCTATTGGCTATTTTTAGGCGCGACTTGCTTCGAAATTATTGACTTTCCACGATATCCCCCATATCAAAACGACGCATCAACGTAATCCCACCCGAAGAATGTATTCAAATTCCAGCCGACCACTAATGGCCGAAAACTACCTTACGCTTACTCCTTCAGCGAGGTGAAAGTTTCCCGAAGGAGATGAAACCCGCACCGAACGCCACGAAATTGCGACATTATATTTTTAGTCGTTTAGTAGCTCGATTTACAATGTCGCGTCTGGTGACTGTGTACATCGTTCAAAAACTTTGTCGAAACTTCATGCGGCAAGGATTAGGCTGAAGAGGACTTACTTTGTGTGTGTGTGTACGTCGACGCCACCGGATGTAAACCCAACCACGACTCTCTGGACGTCCACCTCCCGAAACAGGCACTTGTCACCGCGATTGCAACGGGCACTCCAGTTCCATTCGAACCGGCTTCGAAGCGGCGATGCACTGCGACGAACCAACCAGAGGGATCACTTGAGCGACGCGCGATCCAGTTGCACGCGAACGCGTCCCGCGCGCCAAGGATGTGCTCGCCGGAAAAGCGCAGGCTGCGAACTAGGAAGCGCTCCTGCCGCAGAACGGGGAACCCTACGGACGCGACAGTGACGCGGCGCGGCCGAAGCGCACACCAACGGTGACGCTACCGTCGCGTCGCTGTGGGTTTGTTATCCTGGATATCCTTCAATTGGTGGACGCTGTGAAGAAATTAAGTAATTAATGGAATTTATGTTGGAAGTTCAAGAAGATCGTTATTCAAAGTTACCAAATGAATAATTTTCTAGAACATCTCGTTTTTGTAGTCATTTCACAGCTAGTTGTCGATAACTTCACAAGAGGTTTGTTATCCTTTTCTGTTAAATAAGAACTAGGTTAGTTTTTGTTGAACTGAATTGGTTCTTCTGTTTGTCCTCTTGTCAGCCATTGATTTTTAGTTGTCTATGAGTTAACAATAATATTCCATTGGTTTTCTAACATAGAGATTCCTAAAAAAGGATCAGCTAACAAATAATTTATTCTGAGACTCTCTAGAAAATTCTGAAGCTTGAATATGCAATGGCAGTAACTTTTAAAAGTTGGAAAATGTTTCTTGGTCAAAATCCTGGGTTCATATCATATTTTCTTGTAACTAGATTAGTTTTTGTTGAATTGGGTTGCTTCTTCTGTTTATTCTGTACCTTCAGTCTTACAAACCAAAAAGGATAACTGGAACCATCCAAAATTTTTTGGACTAATAGACCTTTAAAAAATCTCTAAGAAAACAAATCCAAATTGAAGATTCTGGAATTTTACCACTTTCAACTTCATTTAATCCTTCCATCCTTCCAAGACGATTAACATTCAACATTAATCAGAACTAAATAATTCCTGTCTCAGACTAAAATTATAATCAACCAGCCTACTTATCTCATATTCCATAACATATTCATAACCCAGAATCTAAATTTCTCGAATTAATAATGTAACAGCATCCAGGACTCGTTCCACGATCCTGGATTGCGAAATGAAGCAGTAAAAGGACAGAAATTCGCGACGTAAACATCTTCGCATTTCAACGAACATATATTCGTACAATAAAATGGCGATGCATTCGTCATTGTCGCATGATAAACGCGAATGCGTTTACGGTATCGCATTAACTGCTCGCTTCGTCGCCGTTAGTTATTGCTGACACTGCGCGATGCTCCAACAAATTAATCACCCCCGAACGCTATGAATATTTAAATTAATGCAAGTTGCGCAAATTTATTCAAATCGAATGCAAGAAGCGCGAATTTACGTCGCGTCCGATTGCCTATAAACAGGAAGCTGCGATCCGCCATGTTACGATATGGTGGCGCCATTTTCGTGGGAAAAATTCGAAGTTTTTCCACAGCTGACAATACAAACATTTATGAATTCCGGAATATGATCCTTATGTCCTTCTTCATAAGTGCGATTTTTCATTTTCAATTTCTAGTTGTTATCCTTGTAAACAAGGTTTTCAAGGATATCCTCTAGAGCCGCCATTTTGTGATTTTGGAGTGTTTCCTGGATTTAGTTTGTGAAAGCAGTGGAATTGCGTTTTCATGTCGTGATAAGCGTTGATCCATGCCGAAAAAACACGGCTCGCAAGTAAAAATAGCAGCTGCTTGCGATGCATCAATGGCGCACGCGCAAACAGCTAAAGTTAACTATGCTTAAGCATATTTATAACCTGGAGCAGTCATTGGCAGACGGTGTCGTCGTCGTTGTGCAGTAAATTTCTGTGATGTCATATGCGATGTGACCTACGACGATTACCTTCACACATTTTTAAACATTTGGCTCGACATGCCAAACCAACACTTGCCCAAAAAACGTCTGGCAAAGTGTTTAGTTCAAGCAAACACACTTGTTATTTTTTAATTGTGCCTTTATTAACGTCTCAGAAAAACTTCTATTTACAAAAATCCTTAGCTTCTTAAATTTTGTTGATGCCAATCCATCAAATGTCAAATTAACCAACAATATTTATGACTGAAACTGAAATTGATTGCACTAAATATCTTGGCATTTATTTCATGTAAACGCTTCAAACGATGAAAAATTGATCTATAACGAAAAGAAATTACACGAATCGTTGAAGCTTTCCGCGCTCAAGCCAAGGATTCCCCGTCGACACGATAAATGTTCGGCGACATTTATTGAGAGTACAAATTATTGTTTAAGTTGCCATTTACCAGACGTTTATGTGTATCACCTTCCGGTTTCCAGCCATTTACTTGTTGAGTGATACTTTCACCGTGAAGTTTTCATTGATGTAATCAATCGTCCTCTCAGACTTCAGGATGGATAAATGGTCGCCCATCGAGACGAAGACATTCGGCACGTTTTCAAAATGCTAGATACACGAAACGATCCATAAAAATTACGATCAGTGAATATGCAACCAAATGTTTACGCACCTTATCGAGATTACAGACGTCATATTTACTGCTGCCTGTGGGACGTATCAGGAAACCTTTTCCGGAGAGTTTGGTACTGCTTGTGGGCTTGTACTTGATGATGGAGTCCAAAACTTGTTTGACATTCACCAGGGCGGGTTTCAAGGTGCGTTTATTTTCCTCGGTGTCCTTGTAGATCTTCAGGGTTGCATCGAGTCGGGCTTCCCATGATGGTAGATTACTCAGATTCTTAAGGAACTGCGAACGAAGTAGTCAAATTGAAGTTTTGGAAGAAGGTTTTAAGATAGATTCCAGAAGGTTTTAAGAATTTTGGAACTTACAGCAGTGTCATTGATTTTCAAAATGCGATTCAGAAGTTCAATTTCACCCGTTGGACCTTCCCCGAGGCACTTCAAAGATGCTTGGATCGTTTCCGGTGAAGCATCGATAAGGGTCACTTGAGTGTTCGCAAAAGTCTGAAGGATCCTCGAGATTTCAATAGCTAAAGGACCTCCCAAAGAGATCCCGATGACATTGTAAGGTCCCCGAGGGTATAACTTGTAGATTTTCTGAAAAAAATGGTAAATGTTTCATGGGGGTCTTCCAAAACCTTTGGTGAAGTACATACATCAGCATAGATCCTTGCAGCTTCTTGGATGGAAATGGAAACTTGAGGCATAGGTGCACAAAACACCGGATACAACATCTCCAAGGCGAATTCCCGGACGATCTCGACCTGGGTCAGTCCCGGTACAAGGATCACAGGTGGCAACTCCCTCAAGACCCTTGGACCTGAAGACGGCAACTGGACGAGTTCAGGTTGCTCCGGTGCATCATTGAATTCCTCGATCAAATTGTTACCACTACTTGGAAGCATCATGGTGAATTCTGCAAATCAACCCACATCAGACATCCCTCACCTTTCAAGAAGTACGTGGACCTACTCTTATACAAAGCCTGGACAGTGTCGTAGTCAATGTCGCTGACCTTGTCGTTCTTCACGAAGACATTCCCGATTTTGTATGACAGAATGTCATCTTGGGCACTGATCACCTCAGTGATATGTATAGCGTTGTCCCAGAGGATGTTGTAAGTTGGGAAGCCAGAATCCAGACGTGATTCACAAACCCCACTTACAGCATGTAAGTAGTTCACAAGCAGAGCCTTTGGGGCTGCTGTACGTAAAGCAGATTCAAGATATTGAATCGACTTGATGTCACTCTGACGTAAGACCTCTTTGTTGGGAAGGATATAGACACCTTGAATGGGACCACAACTGTAGAGTTGAGTGATCAACTCTGTTGCATTATCCTTCGTCTGGATCCTGTTTGGCATTGACGTAACTTCAACTCCGAAATTCGCCTTCAACAACGACAATCGATGATTCACCAGCGTACTCAAAGGTTTCGTATTTGAGTCGCTGACGATGAAGATCTTCCTGGATCCTCGTAGAACCAACCATTCAGCCAGGTCGATCCATAGGTCAGCTGGACCTCCGTAGATCAACTGCGTACTTCTCGTGTCACAAATATACTGATTATTCTTCTCGATATTGAGCTGACTCAACACCAAATTCTGGGTCAGTTTAATGATGATTTTACCAATATTCCCTGGAGTCTTCAAGGTGTCTAAGATACCAGCAATGTCTTGGTGTTGGACCACACGTCGATGAATGGGTCTCACCACGTACTTATCAATTCCACGTTGCACCAGGTCACGAAGCTGGATCTTCACCTCATCACGAGCATCGAAGATCCTCTCAGGGACCACACCCATCAAGGTGGTGTTCCGCAGGAAGACCCTCATCCCCATGGTGCTGTTCTTACCCTTGTCGATCTTACCCAATTGGACCAATCGGGCGTAATCAGCCATGCAACGAACAGTGGCACTAAACATGGAGTCCGTTACGGTGTTCAAGATGACATGGGCGCCAATCCCACCAGTGGCTCCCAACAGCTGAAGTTCGAAGGTGGTGTACTCCGATGACAGGATGTTTCTATCACGAAGCTACAAGAAGATTTCATCATTTTCAAGTTATTTGTTACAAATTGAGTTGTTACATTGGAGAATTGCTTCTTGAGGAACGCCCTTTGATGGTCTGTAGCCACAGTGACGAAGACAGTGCAACCCAGATTGCTTGCCACTGAAATTGCTGCAAGTCCTATGGCACTGCATCCTCCATGGATGAGGACGGTTTCACCAGCGACGAGTTTTCCACGTTGGATTAATGCATAATACGCCTGAAACCTCCCAATCAGAAGACCTCTCGGAAATTTTGATATGACTTACTGTGGCATAGGCATTGGGTATGGTACAAGCATCCTCTGAAGACCAACTATCAGGGACCTTCCATTTCAGGATGCTGTCAGGAACCAAATTGCAAGTTGCTTTGTCCAAATACGCCAAACCAATAGTCTTCTGGTTGTTCTTCACGGTTACATAGTCAATGTTACCAAGACCCACCTTCTTGACGTTGAGGGTTTCATCATTGGAGTTGATCCCGATGCATTCCAACTTTCCATCATCCAACGAACCACTGTCAAAGAAACCAAAAATTAGTTGTGGTCCATAATAAATTGTGTTTTTTGTTTGGTAAAAAAGACTTGTACCTGTGACAAGTGGCTTGAAAATATAAACTAAAACAGACCAATTAGTAAATTTCCAGTCTACAAAAAGAAGAAAACTACCTTGTAAGCTGCAGATCGTTCTTGGCATTCGTCTTGAAGTCGATGGAACATTGAGTGATGGTTCCAATCTGTCCGTTTTTACTGACAATAAGAAGAAGGTCCTTTTTAAAGAGCTGTTTGCAGACTTCATTATCAGCAGAGACTTCAGGAATCTTCTTGTCCAAATTGAAAAAGAATTTCAGCTTCTTAAATTCGGGGTTTTGCTTGATCTCATTGACGAAATTAGTTGGTCCTTCCGTAGGGATAACATTCGAGCACAAATAAACGGATTCATTGGCTTTGGTGTTGGTTAAGGATGTCTTCAGCTCGGAGGACCAAGCCAGGGAACCCTTAAGGACGTCTTTGGCTGTCAAAGTGTCGGCTTTGACTTTAACGACTTTGACAACTCCATTTTCAGCCTACAGAAAGAACAAACAAAACCGGATTACAAAAGGGACTTCATCACGGAAATTCATTACCTTTTTGACCAAGGCGTAGGTCGTTTTGATGACATTGAATTTGGCCAATGTGACCAACCCAGATTGAGTAATCAAATTGTCATTGGATTGAACAAGAGCAAAAGCTTCAGAAGTCAACAAAGATTTAGCTGTTTCCGGATGGATATCTCCGTCGATAACGATCAAAATTGGTTCGTTTTGGTAAACGATCATGATCTTTGGATCTGTGACCGAATTAATGTTGGCCTAAGACAAAAAATCCATCAAGAGTTGGTTAAAATTGAACCAAGAAGTTTCATTCAACTTACACTCAATTGGGTGTATTTATCAGTGACATTCTTGATGATTGCAAGATTGGGCTTTTGATTCTGGATGATGTCATAGATGAGGATGCTATTGGCGTTGGCCTCTCTGTAGTTCTGAATGGTCAAGTTGATGCTTAAATTGATAGCAGCCTCCATGTTGTCACAAATGTGTCCGTTCAATGGAACGAAGTCGATGGCATCGAAAGAGATGGGTTTGGGTGATACCGGAAGTGTCGTTGGGGTTACACTGCACAACTGCATTCCCGGCATGTCAGTTACACCCGTGGAGTAGTCATATGCAATGGTCACATCTGCAAAACCTCATCATCAATACCAAAACCCCAAGAGTTTAAATCTTCTACCTTTGGTTCCTTTTGGAAGTTTCGGGATCGAAATATTAACCCGTTGGATGACGAGTGGGACAGTATTATTCTGGTACTTCTCCCCATGTTTGAAGTAGTTCTGTTGGAGCATCATCTCCAAATAGTCCTGCCACGAGAGGTCGCTGGGAACGGTAGTAATTGATCCTGCAACAAAACATAAAACCATGAACCTCCAAATTTTAAAAACCGAATTGTTGTACCTTCTTTGCCCAACTTGATATTCTTCAAGTGTCTGAAGCTACCAGTATATTTGTGTCCTCGATGGTTGAACTCGTTGTAGACATCAGTTGCAGACAACTCGATGCAATCCTTTCCAGCTTCAATATCGTAGGTCTTCACCATGAACTCATCAGTTGGTAATGGGACCGTGATTTTTCCGGTGCAGATGATCTCCTCCCCGGAAAGGATCTCGAATTCACCACTTCCCCGTTGGACCATCCCATAAAATGGTACGGTGGTGATCTTCGGAATGGTGATGACATTCCGGAACCGGATGTTTTCAAAGATCGCTTCGTTGATCTCAAGCGACCTACTCGCACTGAAGATGTTCATAACGATGGAGAGATACGAGGATACCGGAAGGACAATTCGGTCATCAATTTGATGACCTGCACAATGTCTGAACTTCTCATCATTGATCGATATGTCAATGTCTTTGACACTGACGAGATAGTTCAACTTGTCTTCGATTCCTGTACGCCAGGTTTCTCCATGTTCCCAGCTTACTAAAGGTGCTAAGCCGGTGGTACCACGTGACACAGGATACTCGATGGTCGGGAATAACTTGGCCAAATTTACATCGATCCCTGCTAAGTACATTCTGAAAATGAAGAAGTTAATATTTCCAGTTCTGTATCTAAATTTACTTTCATATTACTTTCCAACAGCTTGAAGCAGGAAGTGGACGCCATTTTTGCAACCCCTCTGAGTAAGGGGGATGTTGGTCACGCCACTCTTTAAACTCTTCTTCAAAATCGCCTGCAACAGCCCATGCGGGGCAATCTCAATACACACAGCATCCTTTGGAATATGCTTGGACCCTTCTTCAAATAGCACAGAACCCAATAAATTGTTGGTGTGGTATTGGGCCGAACATAACCTAGCTTCCTCTCGATCCCATTGATTTTCAGGTGCTGAAGTACTAATCCATTTCTCACTTCGTGCTTTCGGATTGGTGATGACCTTCTCCAAGTATTTCAGAAGCAAAGGTCCTGCAGGTTTGATGTACCTGCTGTGGTACGCAATATTGGACACATTGACCAACCTTGCAAAAACCCCTCTGTCCTGTAACTTCTTGATGAACTGCTCCATGTCTTCCGCTGGTCCTGAAAGGGTGCAACTCGTAGCGCTGTTATGGCAAGCGACCTCGATGCTTTCCGGAAGTTGGTTCTTGATTTGGTTGTAGCCCAGACCCACTGCAGCCATCATTCCTGGAATGAGGGTGGCCTCCAAGGAAGCTTTACCTCGAGAATAGGAGCACATCAACATCTCTTCTAGTGAAAGACAACCATCAGCATAGGAGCATCCCAGTTCGCCCACGGAGTGTCCGATGATGCCATCAGGGACCACGCCAAGAGCGGTCAAAATGTCGGTGAGGGCGATTTGAATGGCAGCAATACCAACAAATGAATGGAGGATGTTGTCGAAGATGTTTTTGTCATCTTCGGTAATGATGCGAATAAGGTCGACTCCGACCTTGGCGAGAACGTTGTGGCATTTTTGAATACTTTGGGCGAAAAGTGGGATCTGCATGAGGTCCTTGCCCATACTAGTCCATTGACTGCCCATACCAGCGTAGATGAACCAGGTTTGACGTTTATTTCCGGGGTAGTACTGAGGAATCAAATGTTACCAATGACCTTCATTGGTCTTTGTATGGTTCTACTTACTTCACTTTCTTTGGCGACTTCTTTACCATTTTCCAAAATGGCGTAGCCCTTGTACAGATGAGCTGAGATACTCTTCGAGAATAATTGTTGAGTCAGGTTGATGTATTCTGGATCGTAAGGTTGGTTAACAATCTGAAATGATCAAATTACAAGAAGACCCCTTCTAAAAATTTTTGAAACCTTACAGTATCCAGGACAGTTTTGATCCCATCCTCCGTTCGGGTTGATGCAAGAATAAGTCTTGGAAGTTCATCCTGCACAATCTTCTTCGCCTTCTTGTTTCTTCGTAGAACACAATGTGCATATGATGACGATAACCCAATGCCATGAACAGCAGCATACTCCCCATCCCAATCCTCATTGGTAGTGACCACCCTCAGCTTACCATTAACCAACCCGGGAATATTCGGGTTCGGATTCTTGTACTGAAGAGTCGCAGGTATCCTTCCGGTCTCGAAAGCAACCAACACCTTGGCGATGCTGACCAAGTTGGCTGCAGCTTCAGCGTGACCCGTCGTGGGTTTCACCGTTCCGATCTTCAAAGCGCCCTTCCGGTTCTCACAATAGACTTTTTCGATTGCGTTGAGTTCAGCTTCATCGAAACGCTGTCAAAATATTGGTTTCAAAATGATGTCCAAGAAATGTGTTTTTGATACCAACCTTCAAGGCAGAACCATAGCATTCAACAAAGTCTACATCCTGGGGTTTGACCTTACACTCTTGGTAGAAGTTCTTGAGGAAGTCAACCATGCAATCCTGATCGATATCGATCAAGCTGCCTCCACGATTTCCGTTGTAGATCGTCGATGTGCCCATGATGGTCGCATAGACCCGACGGGCAACTGATGCTTTCTGGATGACGAAGACCACCACGCTGTCTGCACGACCATATCCACTTGCTTTTTGGGGGTTGGAAATTAAGTTAGTAGGATTGATTGATCGAAAATTGGAGAGGTACCTTCAGCATCGAACGCTTTAGTAGACCCATCCGAAGATAACAAACCCATGTCATCATACAACCATGAAATTTCAGAATTCAGGGCCAAATTGACGGTACCAATGATAGCAGCCTCACAGTGACCATACCGCACGGCATCGTAACCCATTTGCAGAACTTCAATCCCGTTGATCCAATTGGAATCATACGAGCAACTTGGACCTGGGGGACATCAACCCTTTTAAGGTCACCTTCAAAACTTCACCAAATTGATACCTTTCAAATTCATCCAGTAAGAAATCCTATTGGCCATCATCGCCCTGGAATGTCCCGTGACACCAAACCCACTGACAATCGACTCATAGAACAAATTATCATTCTCCCCAATTGATGAACCCATGTAGACCCCAACACGTTTACCACGCAACTCCGACGGATGCAAACCTAAAACCCATGATTAACATCCCATTGTACCTTTTCTCCGAAATTCTGGTACCTGCATCACAGATGGCTTCGAAGGTACGCTCGAGGGTCAACCTTTGCATTGGGTCCATGAAGGTCGCTTGTTGACGATGCACCCCGAAGAACGCTGGGTCGAAGTATTCGATCTCCGGGATTGTACCCAGCTTATTAGTGACACCACGTTCGCCTTCCTTCCAACGGCTATCCATAAGGACCTCATTCTTGAAAAGGTTCTCTTTCAAACCTTCCAAATGTTTGGTCCTCGGGAAGAAACCCCCGACACCAGAGATGACTACTTCGTCGACTTCCACAAGTTTGGACATGGTTACGTAGAGATGGATGGCAACACCTTTGAGTTGGACACTCGTAGTGTGAATGGGTTCTTAATCGATGCCTTCGTGAACTTATAGGTCCCATGGAAATCTGATTGATTTGCATTAATTTGAAAAGAATGGAGTTCATGCATTTTGCATGCACATGGAAGGTTTCGTATTGCTACGAGACCAGGAGTTGGTTCGGAATCGATTTTTACAGACGATGTGGTTGAAGGTTGCTGCATTTTTGTGTCTTGCATTTCAAGGATTCAAAATTTAATTGTTGATGTGGATGTTCGATTGGGGTTTTGTAGATATTGAAGAATTGTTGAAGAGATCTTCTTATGTCATTTGAATGAAAATGTATTCTAAAAACGGTGGCTTTTGAACTTATGAGCACGAACCTCTGGATTTGAATTTTAAATGAATGTGAACCCCGTCATATAAAAACAAGTATTTCATTCAAGCATTAATTATTCATGGCTGATCACATATTTCTATTATACAATTACAACTGTAATAATGTGTGGACCTTTTTGGATCCATAATTCTGACTTCAAAGAAGGTTTCTATAAAAGTGGAACCTAAAAAGATGACATCTACGAAGTAAGTCTAAATGTAATTTATGAAGGCTACTCAAATCAAGTTTTACAGATTTCGATTTTTAGAAGGGTGCAGGATAATTTCACCCCTATTTCAAGGATCGAAACTTCAACCGTCGACCAATGTAGGGCGCTGTTGATATCAACCCTTGGAACGTCACCCCAAAGAACATGTTTTGCAGACCCTGCGCAACAGGGTCTCCCTTCTGCAAACATTTCCTCTTCGGGCGCGCTAATAGCGAATTCATCAGTCAGTCCTTCATTTCGTCCTGTCCGCACCAACCGTCTGCACCGAGCGGCGGGCCGCGATATCCACGTTCCGAACCCTCAGTGCAACCCCGGATGATACAGCTTTCACGACCTTCATCGAGTTTTCCAGCACCCATCGCTGGTTCGACCACCCAGAGTCGATTTCAACGAGTGACCATTCCTGCAGGAGCAATCAGAAGGTAGGTGCTGATGGTACAGTACGTTTGGCTATTGATCAAACAAATTGAGCAGTTCTTCGCATGAGGCATTCCGCAGATTGCAATCACGTTCTGCAGTCGTCGCGGCATTATGCACGTATTGTGCAAATAATAATTAATTAGAAGCTGACAAGTCGGGCTGTTATTCAGAACGAGGGATGAAGAAGGACGCCGCTTTCGGGTGGTGATGTATGGATGGAAGGATGTGTATGGGGTGGATGGATGATGGGTGGTCCAGGATTCGCCTCGAGGCCCCCGCATTTCCCGCGCCAACGGTGTCGTTTTGTGCCTTGTAATTAAATTTTCGCTCGCTTTTATTCGAAACTGTCGCATGGAAATTCGCCGCGAAGTTTGCTAAGAAATTAATGATGGAACTGCATGTTTTCATGGATAATGTGCTTTGCTTAAATTAAGTTGCGTGAAAATCCTGTCTCGTTTTATGTGACGAAAGAGAAAAGCTAAAAATTTTGGATTATTTTCACAGAATGTGAGGTTAAACAAAAATTTAGTTTCAATAAATTGAAAAGGAAAATTTGACACTGGAAAATGATTTCTGTCAGTTTTCAACAACTCACAAATGAAAACTTTTATCAAATAATCAGAAAACAAAAAATTTAATAATATGATGGAAAGCATCGTATTATTGGCAAATTTATTGGCAAAATTACATTGAAAAAAGAATTTGTTAAAACTGAAAATTTAATTAATTTCATCAAATAAATCCTCAGTATTATTACAACTTTAAGCAGGACTTTTGTTTAAATAACTATAAAGTAGTTTTTATTCCATTTTTAACCCATGTTATATATCCATATATTACGAACATTTTACAACATTAGGTAATGAGATATATTGACAACTTTACAACTTTCAACTAATTTAAAATCTGTTACAAGTTGAAATAAGTTGAAACCAGTCGTTATGTTAAAAGTAAAGTACGCTATTTTAAAATAGAATATTAACAATTTAACTCATGTAACTGTTACAAACAATTTCTGTTGATATTATAGCTATATAACTTTTGACATTTGTAACAGTGAATTATTAATTAACAAAGTTTTAAATCCTTTCAAGAGATTGTTTCATAACTTTAAATGGTGAATTACATTTTTAAGTTGTTTTGCTAAAATTGCATAATTTTGGTTTTAGTGAGGTTAAATAATATCAATTCCTGATTTTATTTGCATCATATCTTTCTTCAAAGTACATTTTTTGATTTATTTATATTTTTAATCTTTGATAATTTTTAACAAATCTAACCTTAAACTTCCAATTAGAAAAAAGATACCAGGATAATAAAGGATTAAAAATAAGGATAATTAACCCTTAAGAAAGCTGTTATTGGAATCATTGGATCTTGGGATCTCAAGAAGATCAAAAATCTTCAAATCTTTGATTCTGTTAGTCATTCTAATTGTTCATCAATATTTTGAAGCTCTATTAAAAACAAACAATTTTAAGGAATTGATTTGTAGGAATCTAAGAAAACCTAATTTTCTGTTTTGACTAAGAAGTCAAAATTCAGTTTCATCGAGATAAAATTCATAGATCAAATCAGAATTCTGTAATTGGAATGACCATATTTTGACAGATCCAATCTCAATCTTCCAATCATCATAAATGAGGCAGGATAATAGTGTAAAGATGTGAAAATCTGGACAATTTATCCTCAAGAAAAACGTTATTGGAATCATCGGACTTTAGGGTTTCAGAAATTCGAGTCTTGGAAATCTTTGATCCTGTGATTTGTCCTAATTGTTCGACAAAATTTAGAAACACATTCAAAGTGACCCATGAACAGAACCTTTTCTTCTGACATCTTTTGCTCTATACATTTAATTGTCCTGTTTTTCCCAGAATTTCCATATTTTTATGGTGTTAAAGGCAAAATTTAAAGTTGGAATCTAAAAATAATAGAACTATTCTGAATAAGGTGAAGATGATATCATCAGGACACCAACCTCAAAATGATATCATAATTCAATCACCTTACATTTCAGATTTTACATTTTCACACCCTTCAATTTCTATAACCTCAATCCTTCACCTCAAATGTCAGAAACAAAAAAGGATACAAAATCAACAACCCCATATTAACTCGCATCTATTCAATTCCATGTCAGCATCCAACCAAGCAATATTATGACAAAATTACAGATTAGCAACAATGCGAATGACATAAGATAGAGCCTGATGTGTTATTATCGACCATAGTAGTATAATTTCGGGTTGACTTGGCATTCACATCAGGGGAACAAAAGCCGTTGCACCCGGATGAATTGCATGCAGTTGGCATTCAGTCTGGCTAATGGCGATGCTCGAAGGCAATTACAAATCGCCTATTAACATTATAAACGATGACCAGCCCAAGAGGTTTGGAGGTTCGATGGCGTTATCGACACGTATGCAGACCGCCCATTGTTGCAGAAGTGTGTGCAACACCCATGATGTTTGTAAATTGTTTAAATGCATCTGCATTCGATGCCCAATCATAATCCCGAATGCGAATGCAGCTGAAGCCATGGGGATGGAGTGGTTCAAAGCGCACACCGACCGCAATCAGTTTGCAAATATTGGCGCGCACCGGTGATAACCGTAATTTTCGGTTTGGCAATCTCGAACCGATCTCATGTATGCTTACTGATGTTGGGTTTATGTTATTAATTATTCAATCCGATTAAATGCAAAATGTTGGGTGGTTTCTGGTCGGATAGAGTAAACAATTAAAGGTAACAATTTCAAATTTGGTGAAGGTGGAAGGATTTTGGAGAGTTGGGTTTCAAAATGAATGGTTCAATTATCAATCATCAAGTTTTGGTCATTTTGGACTACGGGTTCTGTGAAATTCTTCAGGTTTTGACGATTCTAGAACTTGAAAATGTCTTCGTGTTGAAAGTGTGGTAATCTAGACACTTTTGGGTCAAGGTTTGCCCTTAAGGATCAAAAATCTTTAGAGTATTCAGCATCCAAACTGGAATCCTTGATACCAAATTTTTGAAGTACAATTTTAGGCGGTTCATGTGGACTAGTGACTATCCATTTCCGGTATTTTCATGGGTATCTTATGTACCTAAATAAGGACTGAACAAATTTTCCGGGTCAAAGGTCATTTTCATTCAATCATCACAAATCTTTGAGGTATCGAACTTCCAAATTGGAATTTTTGAATCCAGATTTTTGGAGTACATCTATGGGCGACTCAAATGGACCACTGATTATCCATTTCCGGTATTCTGATGTGTATCTTATGCTCTTAAATGTAGACCTTAGAGATCTTCCAGGTCAAAGATCGTTTGTCCTCAGTCAGCCAAAACCTTTGCAGTATTCAGGTTTCAAACTAGAATCCTTGAATCCAGATATTTGAAGTACAGCTATGGTCGACTTATGTAGACTACTGACTATACATTTCCGGTATTCTCATGTGCATCTTATGCTCTTCAATATTAGCTATAGAGATCTTCCGGGTCAAAGGTCATTTGCATTCAATCTGCAAAAATCTTTGCTGAATCCAGTTCCAAACTAGAATCTTTGATATCAGATATTTGGAGTACAGCTATAGGCGACTCAAATGGACTACTGACTATCCATTTCCGGTATTCTCATGTGTACTTTATTCTCTTAAATATGGGCTTAACAAATTCTCCGGGTCAAAGGTCGTTTAGACTCAATCAGCAAAAATCTCTGCAGAATCCATCTTCCAAACTAGAATCCTTGATACCATTTTTGAAGTACAACTATAGACGTCTCATATGGACTATCAACTTTCAATTTCCGGTATTCTCATGTGTAATCTATGTTCTTAAATATGGGCTAAAAAATCTTCCGGATCAAAGGTCATTTTTCCTTCAATCAGCAAAAAAATCTTTATGACATCATTAATCTTTGATCTTCATTATCCTACTTATTACTGATTAGTCCACAGCCTTCTAAAATATTAAAACAATCCATCAACCCTTTCAATTCAATTGCAAAAACATTTAAGACCTTCATCCTCAAGAAGTGAACAGCTTTATGTCAAGCCCTCACAAATTTACCAGAACACATCTACGACTTCTCCTGCAGCAATGCTCAACATTCACAGGCCCATAATTCTGTGTGCTTGTAAGCTGACATTTAGTCATACTCCACATTTGTACAATGCTTGCAGTCCCCGAGTAAAAACCGCAAAACCTGGAGCCCAGGCTCGTGCGGTCCCGGCCGTCTGCTCTCAATCACATTTTCGCTTCCGCTCCCGTTTCCATTCCCGTCCCATTTCGTGGAAGCATGCGGACCACTGACTCGGACAAAGTCGTGCCTTGGAAATTTGGAAAATTCACTCTACTGTTGCTTCAACCCCTGCTGCAACAATCATGGGATGGTTACACAATTGTTAGACGAATTGCTGGATTCAATAGTAATGATAATGAAAGTTCTGGATGATTTTCAAGCAAAAAGGAGGAAAAAATATGGTAAATTTTTTGACTGGAAATAAAACAAGGCTAATATATTTTCATGACCTATTTTACCCTGGAAGAAAGTGTTGATGTATAATGCAGACATTGACAGTGAATATGCTCTTGCAGAAAGGAAAATCGTTTCAATTTGGGCTCCTTTCTCCTCCTCCAACTCACGAAGCTCGATGTTCCTTGGGGATTTTAGTATATTTTTGGGCATCTGGTTTCCCAAAGGAGTTATCCTGACAGTTGCCTTCATGCTTATCACCGGTCGTCGCTTCCCAATGGGTCTAAGGTTGTCTTCTTTCTTCATCCAGGTTTTCCTCCCATTTTGGCCCCTATTTTTGGCAAACCGTACGAATTATTGCATCTACTAACAAACAAACTGAAGAACTGAAGAACTAATAAAAATACAATTTTGGAAATGAATTTTAAACCCCAAAGGTTCGTAAAAAAATTCTGAATTGAAAATAAAATGTTAACCAAAAAGTTTCTACATTTTGATTTCTACCTTTCACATTTTTTGCACTGTGTTAATTAATCCTTTATCAAAGGGTATTTGAATTCTGCACTGGTCGTTGTTGTTACTGCGTGTTATTGATTGCAATTCCCATTTTTGCGAATTGTCGGTACAAGTGAATCATAAACTGGACGTTTAAAAGCGGATTCATAGCGTGTGAATGAAATGCCACTGCGGATGTCAACCGATCGGTCACAGAAAAACGTGCTGTCATGCATAAAACGACCGTTCATTGCAAATATACTCATCATTTTTTGCAACGTTTATGTCCATGAAGTTTACCGATAAAGTCCCGTACAAATTGTTTGATTGCGAATTTCATTTTCAATTTGCACATTTGAAATTTTTAATGTTTAATGTTCAACTGTCGACGCTGTAGCAATACATTAATTTGTGCAATTAAAACGGTAATTAGAAGATATATGATTTTATAAATACAAATTTTATTGCCAATTATTGCCACGTTCTGAATGCGAAACTCGTAAATTAGCAACAAAACAAGAAATTCCGAAATGTGCGCGCACACGAAATGCACAACACGATTGTCTCGCATTTGGGCGAGAGAAAGGTGTTCGAGATAACAGAAATTTACGTGAATGCCGTCAAAGAATATGAGCAGAAATAATGCGCAGCAAAAGGTTGGAATTGAAAGCGGTAAAGTTGGCCAACATCTAAAGCAAAGGTTTTGGATGAAAATATCACCGAAGCAAACGACACTTTTATTATCCTTCCCCCCACTCTTCAATTAAATTATTATCCTGGAATTGGGTTACATTAAATTCAATCCTGTCTAATCCCTATCTTATTACTGAGAAATATTCGGAACATTCCAAACTTTAGGTAATACACGATAGAAGTGAAAACTGAAAAACGTCAATGGGGGGTTTATACGAAATACAATTTGTTTTCATAATTACCAAGCAAAAACAGAATGTTTAAGTAAAAGCTTAAATCATGCTCTTTAAAATGGTTTTTTAATCATCAAAATCGGTTAAATAGTTCTTGAGTTATGTGAAAAAACATTTCTGACGGGGATTTACATTGAAAATTGAAAATCCACCTGTTACATAATACTTTAAAATGTATCAGATTTAATGTGTCAGTTGATTTCTTGTTTGCATTCCTCGCATTCCAATTTCTATTGTGTCCATTATGCAACTATTTACTTGTACTGTCACTGTTTACTCGTCACTGTATCATTTCTATTTTTCAGCCGCATTCCTCGCATTCCGTTATTGTTTGCCTCTATTCTATTTGAAGTGTCCATTGTTGTGTTTGCTCTTCTATTGTGTGTTCGTTAGTGGCGTCGATCGTCATTATTCAGCACTTTCTTCGATGCGTGCACTCGACGCACCTGCAACTGTGAATCATAGATCATTCGAAACGAACCAGTTCTCTTTTCACATTTTCATCAATATCTCCGAAACTAATGATCCGATTGCATTCAAATTTTCAGGGATTGTTTATAATATATTCAT
>JARJDZ010005856.1:0-39136 GCA_030264555.1 Aleochara sp. GC000083
TATTCCTATAGGAAATGTTTTTTCATCATATCTCAAGAACTATTTGACCGATTTTGATGATTCAAAAAGCATTTTAAAGGGCATGATTTAAGCTTTCACTTAAACAATGTGTTTTTGCATGGTAATTATAAAAAGAAATTGTATTTCGTATAGTTTTCACTTCTATCGTGTGATGTTAAGCACACACTGTGTATTTTTTTACATTTCTAACCCGAAAAAATCTTCGTCCTTCCTCTCTTCTTCATTTTTTAAATTTCTAATCCATATAAATCTTCGTCCTTTTCCCTTCTTCTTCATCGTTCATATTTCTATCAATCATAATCAATGATATTTTAGTTAAATATGAAGTTTAAGTTGATAAGAAGAAGACGTCATTCATCTGGAAAATAAATGAAGTTATTATCAATAATTATTGAATGATTTTCAAGTCGGGATCGATTCGCACGCCATTGGCGTGTAGATACTTAACGAAAAATGGCAACATAATTATAATGATAACGAGCGTGCATTATAATTACGCGAAATGAGATGTGGCTCGAGCGGAATGATTAATTGAGGTGATTTTTCACTCGAAGATAATTTGCATACGAGTACGTACAATCCAGTCGGCTTAGGTATTCATTTATTATGGTAAATTCTATAAACATTGTGTTGGCTTTTTGCTGCGAGCAAAGCTTTGGGAGATTCGACTGAATGTAGATGAGATCGAAGAAGGAAAGAAAAATATTGATCCTTCTTTGATTTCATAATTATAGTTGGTACCTCATGGATTATTAATTAATATCAAGGATTAATCCTTGTCAGAATTAGTTTGTTGTTTCAATGATTTTATTGATTACACTATGAAACAATAAAAAAAATCGATGTATCCTTTTGATTTTTTTAAAGATGATAGACAACTTTTCATATTTTCATTTTTAACGGTCATTTTTCAATTTTTGAAAAAGGCTTATTATAACTTTTAAGAACTCAATCAATCAGATCTTCGATCACTGCCAGCTTAAATCTATCCTGCAATAATTTCGCTCTGATTAACGCCATTTCGTCCAGCATCAATCTGTCCATGTCATTTATATATCATCAAGCGTCAATTATGCCGCATTCTGGTTAATTGCTCGAGCAACGTGCACCATGTGATTACCATTCGCTGGATGAATGAAATCTGCTCGCAAGATGCGCACGAAAACAACGATTCGAGCTTCCATTCTCGTTAAACTGCAGCAAATCATCCACGCAGATCGCTGAAACGACGCAAAACGCCAAATGAAGAGGCAACGAGAGTTGATTAAAAGCTCAAATCAGCGTGATTAATATTTTGCAATTAAGATTCACACGTTGCGTCGCAACGCCATTATTTCATACGGTAAGAGTAATTCGCAAGATTGAAGCAAAAACAGCAAAAAAGTAGCTGCATTCATGTTAAATGCGCATCTATCGTGATCATAGAATTGCGTTTTCTTAAATCACTCATTAATCCACCTGCTCTCAATGTTTTCCTGTGCAAGAGTTAATGATGATTCAATGAAACACTAGATGCACTTCAACTCAAGACTTCTTGCTTGATTATATGAAAGTATAAATCAATGAGTCGAGATTCTTTGGGAATAATATTTTATTTCCAAAAGAATTTTGCAACAAAAATTTTCAAGCAATCTACAAACTATAACGTCCAATGTATGGGACAACGAAGAAGACATATTTCAATACCTGAATGTAAGTAATCTACATATTTCATATAGCACACGATAATACATGCATAAAGTTTTTTGCACGCATCTCTAAACGATTGCAATTTTCTTATCGTTCCATTCGCTTCGCTTCCATTTCCAGTTCGCTTCTCGTGTTCTTTTTGATCCTGTGGTGGTTCTTGGGACTTGTTCCACTGACATGGTAGTTGTTTGCTTTCTTCAGCGGATTGTTATTGTACCATCGTTGGCGCATTGCGGTCAATTTAATTATGGGCCGACAAGCGACAAGTAAACACACTGCGTTTTATCTTCATCCAAACAGTAAAGATTATGTCTGCTGCTGCAAAATGAAACAATGATGTTCATAAGTCACTTCTTAAGGCGCTTACATTTAGGAGTTCTGTAAATATGTTGTTGCAAAAGACATAGAGTTATAGATAGCAACTGGTGTTATTAAAATTTAACGATTTTTCAAAGAATGGTCTATTATTTCGTGAGAATTTGCGTTTTTATGATGGGGAGTGTATTTTTAGATCGAATTTTTGTGTTGCTAACAGGAGAAATGAAAAGTTAGTAGATGTTTTTCAAGTGCGAAGAAGTTGTTCGAATAAGTTATTGGGGTTCAAATCTTTATTTAATGTGTTCGAATAAAATATTTACTGCTTCCAAGCTTTCTTATTATGATATCTATCAAAATATCACCTTGATATCAATTCATTCTCTGTTGATAAGGAAAATCCCATTCAAATTTGGGTTTTTTTCAAAGGAAAATTTGATAATTTTCTGGAGAGTTTAGACTGATTTATGAAGTAACTTAATGAAGTAATCAACGAAAACAATGAAATTTGGCATTGATCAACTACATAAGCAACTTCAAAACTTCATTTTCTTTGATTAAGAAGCAACAACCCAAAATCCAAATTTCCATACCCAAGACAATCTTGAAGAGTTTGAAATTACATAGTTTAGAAATGAAGTAGTAAATCAAAAAGTAATCATCACACCTAATAATTTCCCAAGAAAACATGCAAAATCCTAAATCTCCATCAATTTTTGGACATCCAAGTACCAACAAACAACTTTCAGCAAGAAATCTTGTAAGTAACTCAAGGAAACCTATCATTAGGCTAAATAGAAGTGATTAATGTTGTACACATCGATTTAGCACGCCCACGCCATCGACTATTAAATTGCCCAACACCAACAGCAAACATTCAGTGTGCAAGAAGTGATCCGAAGGAGAAGAACGAACGAAACCTCCATGGACATAAAACGACAAGTTGGTAAGTTGGTAAGTTGGTAACAGCTCTTGTTGCTTGTTGTCACGTCGAAATGTCGTGTGCTCGAGCATGCATGCAATTGCACCAGCTTGTAAATGCAAGAACAACAGCAGCACACGCACAAGCATGCAGATTGATTAAGCTCTAAAGATAATGTAATCAATCGCTGCTTAATTGCGCGCAGCAAAATAAAGAGCGTCGCACTTTTCGTATGAATAATTTATAAAATTCCAGCGATTAAAACATAAATTTCAATTCGAGTTGGTGTCATTGCACGCTAACGCGTTCAAGTTAACACCGTTCAATTAGCAGCTAACTGTTCAACTATTACCAGAGTTGAATTTGGAACTTCGGGAACTCGATGGTAAAGAATTGATGGTTGGAGTAAAGAAGAAAAAAGGGGATTGAAAACATGAGATACAAATGAAGAAATAAATGACATAAAATCTTCATCTCTTCGGATTCTAGCAATGATGGGATGTTATGTATCGGTACAACTTTACTATCAGATGAGCAGATGCGCACGCCGGCCGAAGAAATTGATGTCTTATGGGGATGTGATGATTGTTAATGGGGAAGAACGGCGGTCGGACGAATGTGATAATTTTTTATCACTGCAATCTCGTTATTAACTAATTAATTTTATGCAAATGAAATCTGTTCGCGCTAATCGCGTCGTCGGGCGCAGTTCCCTGAAACGGCGCAGAAACCGGGAGCGAGGAGTGGCATTACGAGTCGATGAAGAAAATGCAGACGGCCGAGACGCCTAATGAAAATTGCTCTCAAAAAAGATGCCATCCCGAAGACGACGACGACCGGCTCGAGTCGGTTTTCTGCTTAATATGGCAGCATTATTTTGTATTTGTTTCGTCCTCGAGTGCCGCAGCTCTGATTCATTTCGCGTTTAATGATTTCTTGCTCGCTACTTTTCAAACTTACTTTTTATCGGGTTCGTGTCTTGTTAGCGGCGTTAAATTCGAAATTAATGTCATGTCATAAACAGATACATGCTGTGTGATTACCACGGACAAGATCTCTTCGGATGTTTACATCTAGGATTTTGATTTCAATTCGGATAGATGAAAAAGTCCATTTTTAGATTTATGTCAATTAATCATATCTTTAATGTTTTAGGTTTGATTTATTTATATTCTTGATTTTGGATTTGTAAGCTATCCAAGATCAATTCCTCCAGTTGAAGCAAAAAATGTTATCTTCATATTTAACAATTGATATTGTGCATCCAACATTTTGGTTCCAATTGAATTTAATGAAGAAGTTCGGTTGAAGTTTTGAAACCATTAATTTTCTGTGATAAAAAGTCAATTTTCTGTGTCAATTTCTGTATTTCAATTAATTTGGATTTGATTTCTATCCTTGATTCTGGATTTGTATTCTATTCAAAATCAATTCCTGCAGTTGAAAAAAGAAATATTTGTTATCTTCATAATTAACGAGTGAAATGGTGCATATAACATTTTGGTTCCAATTGGATCATAAAATAATTTTGAATTTCCAATTAATTTTAAACTCGTTAATAAAATTTTCTGTGTTTAAGTGTGTTTAAGGTTTAATTACAATTCTTAGTTTCGAAATTCTAGTTTACAAACAACTGGCGAAATTGTAAAAAAAATAATCTTCTGTATCTGCAGAATAAACAATTAAAATCATATCTAAAATTTGGAATAAATTAAGTTAGATCAGAAAGTTTAGCTTCAGGTTTTATTGAATTATTAACATTTACTATATTCTTCTTGAGTTGGATATTATTTCCAAGATTAATTTTGGTTTTATAAGCAATCCATGATTGGAGAAATTGCAGAAAATAAGAATTTTCTATTATCTATATAATTGACAATTGAAATCTTACTATATTTAACAATTTAGAAAAAAATAAGCAAAAACTTCAGCTTCAGTTTCGAATCAAAGAATGACAGTTTTTGGACTTTTCTTAAGTTGTCTTTGAAGTTGAGAGAAATTTTAGAGTAGAAGAATTTAAGGAATTACTAAAGATAAGAACTGCTCGAAATTAATACTTGAAATTTTGTTTGTATTGGTCTGATATTTGGTTTCTATTGAATTATTCCAAGAAGTCTTATTTTGAATCAATTCAGGACATTTTCAAATTTAAAAGCAATTGAATTAGATCAAAAAGTCCTATTTTGATGAAGATCAACTATTATTTTCATAATTTAGTCAGATCAAGAACTATAGTTTTGATTTTATATGAATTGATAACAATTTTCATTTCTTTTCAGTTGGGTTCAATTTGGGAACAAATTAAAACTGGAGGAATCCAAAAACTTGTTGAACCTTCATAATAAAACATCAAACATTTTGGATTCAATTCAAATAGACCAAGAAATCCAATTATGATTTTGAATTGATTGATAATAATTTTGGTGTCACTTTTCTTGTATTTGCTTTTGGGCACAAGCCAAGACTTTCAATCTCTTTCTGAAGATAAAATCGCTTACCATCTTCATAATAAACGATTAAAACCCAATGAAGTCTTGATCATACATCGAGTTTTTTTCTGCAGGTAACCATCTAACACATATTCGAATAATTTAATGGCATAATATAAACCGAACGGGTGTGAGGATGATGATGATGATGGTGATGGAGCTCGTGACTGCAAGATGGTCAGTCAGGAGGCAAACCGCTCCAGCCGGATGGATGATGAACAACAGCAGGAACACAAGGCTCGTGCCCGCATCGTGTGCGCGAAACTTCTTCGCCGTCGTCGTCGACGACATCGCAGCCTTCCCATATTGCTGGCCAACTAACCAACTGAACTAATAGCAATAACAGAACAACCGTTCGGTTTCCCTTTCCTCATTTTGCTCTCATTTCCTTCCAATTACACCCAGACCGTACTAGGAAACCTCCAGGAAGTCATTCCTCTGGTAGAACTCCTCCATTCTCCACCTTTATTTACCAAAAATCAGAAGGTCTATTTGGAAATTGGTTTTGACTTGTTGGACCAAAGAATACTTATGGAACATAGAGGACTTAAGGAATGGTCTTCAATTGAGCCATCTCTGGATATCAAAGGTGGAAACACTCGTCCATGGCACGCGAAGAGCCCGCTGGTTGCATATTGCAGCTTACCGACTTCTTCGGCCTGTGCCAAACGGGCAGGCGACAGGAAAAGTGCGAGCAGGTGGCGATATTAGAACGTTTTCTACTTATTTCGACCGCTTTTTGCCTGCCACCTTGAGAACAGGAATAAAAAGCGCGCGCACACGCCTGGCAAAAGGACGAACGCGACGCGTCCTTATTGAAGGAAAAAATGCGATAAGACCGTCAGGAATGTATCGGCTCTTCAGACCTGTAATGAAAGGCGCACGCTTCACGCTAAACGCCTCTTAAGAGTGACATTAAGTCATCTTCGACGAAGAAATTATGAGCGAATTCAAAAATGCACTTTGCCCATGATAATCCCATCCCTTTTCTCCCTCTTTTTGCAATTTGCAATTTAAGTTCATCTTCATAATTGAACGCGTTACGAATTCATTGCTTCATTGAGTTGCTGCGATGGACGAGCAACAATTATACCTTCCATGGATCTTTTAATTTGTAATTAGAGCGTTTGACATGTCCTTCACGATTAATGATATGGTGCTTTAATGAATGATAATGATGTGTCAGATCTTTAGAGGTTTAAGTTAAGGATTATGAAAAGAATAGCAAAAACTTAGAGGGTAATAATTAAATATTGTATATCCAGAAAAATTTGCAAAAGGCAGGTGGAATAGACTTTAAGACAAATAAAATAGTACTACAAAGTTTTATCTATGATATTTATAGGTTGGACTTCTATGCGATAAGCTAATTAAAATTTGGATTTGAATTGCATACGTTTTAAAGCTTGAAATTTATTATAATTCGCTTTCAATTAGTTGCAAGCTAATTGATATTTTGCCTTAACTGGTATAATGAATGCAGCTGATAAAGCTAGATAAATTACAGTTAAGGATGACTTTTATAAGGGTTATAATTTTTATTGGAAAGCTCTAGAATTCGTTTTGTTCTTTGTTTTGACTTTAAGTCTTTTGCAATTTGCAATTTTACTTTGTCAATTCATTTTGGATCACTTCTGATAATGTGCATACCTTTCATACTTCCAAAAATGCTGAAGAATTTTAAATCCTGATATTTTCATTAGTCCCTATGGTCCCAACATCAGCCCTTTTTGGGTCACTCTCATTGGAATATAATTATAATGTTCCAAAGTAAGAAATATCGAGGAATTGTGGTTTCTAATGTTGTTCTGTAAAATGGTCACTTTATTGACCCATTTTGGGCAGCTCCTGAGGAAAACTCAAAAATTCTAGATCTTCATAGTTGTATTCAGCTGTGATTATTATCAACAGACTACTAATTTTTGGATTTCCAAAAAAAATAGAGAAAATGAGGATTCTAGTGGTCGTTCCTCATCACTAGATCTTCATCAATCAGCTCTAACCTTAAAAATCTTTACTAAAAAAATTGAAAACCTTTCAGTACAAAAAGTTGGTTGTATTCATTGTTTCTTCATTATCTCATTTTGGGTTACTCCTCTTTATATTTACTTTTATTTACCATGTGAGAACAAGGATCCAAGGATGGCAAAAATTTTGGGTACTAAAGATGGCCCTCAGTCATTGTTCCTTCATCAGCCAATTTTGGTCACTCTGGATAACATCTTCTTAGAATCCTTCTTGCTGCTCTAAAACATAATGAAATTATTATTTTTAGTAGCTACTCTCTATCATTGTTTCTTCATCAGATCATTTTGGGTCATTCCTAAAATCTTCCACTAGGAATGACAATTTCCAAAATTAGGTACACAAATTTATTCATATCAAATGAACACCTACATTGAAAGCATACGTTCCAAAATTATTATTGAGCAATGAATGATCAACATGAATGAAAGATGAATGGAAATTCGAGCCCAGGCAACATCAAAAACGTTGTGGACGACGCGTGGCCCACTAATAAAGAAAAGATCAAAAGCAACATAATTTGATAATAACAGTATATGAATCGCATACGAAAATACATTTGGATAGATATGAGGGTGGGATATACAAGTTAAATTCCTTTTTGAAAATTTCATTTAAAAAATTCCAAGAGTTGTTTCTAACCTTATAAAATTAACCAATAATGGAATTGAATGGTTCTAAAATATAAAAATGTTTATTGGAAATTAAGGCACTAGAAAAAAGGTGTTGAAATTTTTTGGACTCACCAGACGATTTTGAAAATGGGTCTAATTTTGGTGTGTGGCAAAGAGGCGCGTGCCGAACGTGTGCACCGTACCTTTTTTCGGGTTGTGCACCTTTCCGAAGCATTTGGGCATTTGGTTTAATGGCCTCGGCGTGCTTCCAATATTAAATCCATTCAGACCATAATCGGTATTCAGTTACCACAGCTTTGCCCTTGGTTACTTTCATCACTCTGCCAGTCACTTCTACACAATTCCACCTGGATCAGTTTCTAAACCCATCTAGAATCAGAAAGATGTTTGAACACCACAACGAAAATTTTGGCGGGGGTGGCTTTTGGATTGCGTGACATTATTATTAAGTGAGACCCAAGGAAAATACACATTGAGCCACTAGAAAAGGGTTCACAAATGACTAAGTTATATTTACAGTACAGATGTAAGATTTGAGGATGGAAAGGTAAACAAAATGACAACGAAAGGGTTGTCGAAAATTTGTAAACATGCATTTGAGTACCAAAAGGTGTCTTGGCTTGGCTTAAAGTTCCATGGGTTTTGATTTTTGATTTCTCATTTCATCTGGATACAAATAGCTACTGTGGTTGTAGTTCTTGTAACAAATTCAAGTTGCCCTCACACTACTGACATAATTCCATCAGATACTTGAAGGTCTATTGAAGCAAAACGCTTTTGCACACTCTGCAAATACAGAAAACAACTTTTTGTCCTGAAATGAGTGATGCCCATGGTTCTGCTCAAATAAAATGGGCAAAAAGCTTCGTGGATACCATCTGCAGTCACACATTGACGTTTTGGACGTGCCGCACGCATTCTGTGAATAATAGAGACACTTATAGCGAACGCATAATCTACCACTATCATCTAAACGCTATTACCTTGCTATCGACCAATAAAGCCAATGAAATATTCCAATTGTCATTTCAATTCCGACGTGCTCCCTCGAGTATCATTGAATGCGAAGTGATAATCCATCAAGAATCCTTGTCCCAGTACTTGAAACGTTTTCTAGTCCATTTTCATGTTCTCATATACCGACTTCAATCTGCTCGACAAAATCTGTTGCAACGTTTCTGTCCATAAAATAACGGGCAACCATTGACCAGACGTTGTTAATATGAGACAATACCGAGGTTTGTTTCGTTGACAATGAATGCAAGAACCTCGGGTGCCTTCTGGGTGTCAAACATCGCACGTTTTCTTCTACTTATGCTTCCAGATCTCGACCCGATTGCGTAACGCATTATGAGGTCCTGGTGCACCCCAAAAGAAGCAACCCTAGCGTTTTATAGGGCTGCAAGCTGTGCATCCATAGTTCTTTTGCTCCTACCCAGCAGCAACCCTTTTTGAGGGCGAAATTCGCTACCTACGAAGACGAAGAAATGATGGTTATCTCGATGCATCAATGTGTTTGCCCATTGTGCCCAAGTTATTTGTGCGTTACCTTCACATGGCGATCGTGTCCGATAAGGCGTCAAAGAATGGCACACCATCTCCTGATTGTATTGATGAATAATGAGCACTAACGGATTTGGCTGTACGAGTTGGAAGTAATTCATGACAAAAATTTTAGACATTAGAAGATGGTTCAGTCATATGGGTTTAGTAATCAATAAACGAAACTGTAAATTTCTGTAATTATGCTGTAGGAAACGTCATCTCGTGGTATTGCTACGAAACGTAATTGAGAGGGTTGCAACGGATCAAGCCCCTCATGGAAACAAGGGAGCAGTTTCTATGGTGATGCATCAATCAAACTTTGCTACACATCTCCAACCCACCGGAATCATTCCATAATTTGTGTAACCTCTCGTGCAGCAAGATGGTGCGCCATAATAATATGATACCTCACAATCACTTCCACAAGGATTGGGCTCGCCAAATTCACCTTCATTTCGACCAACCCTTCCGTAAGCGGAAACGTCAAGCAGTCCGGGAACGTAAGGCACGCGAAAACCTTCCCAAGCCTGTAGATAAGCTGCGTCCAGTAGTGCACTGTCCCACATTTCGTCACCATTCGAAGATCAGGTATGGTCGTGGATTCTCACTGGATGAACTAAAAGCTGCGGGCATCAACAAACGCTATGCTCAGACCATCGGGATCCCTGTGGACCATCGTCGACGCAACAAGTCCCAGGAGAGTATCCTCACCAACAAGGAGATCCTCAAGACCTACATGAGTAAGCTGTATGTGTTCCCTACCGGGGGAAAGGAGGTCCACTTGAAGAAATTCGTCGAGAAGTTGAATGGGCCTTTGGAGGTGAAACGAGTGGTCAAGGCTCGGGAAGTTACTGATGAGGAAGCTAACTTCGAGGCGTTCACCACGTTGCAGCAGGCTCGCAAGGAGGAGAAGAAGAGGAAGAAGCGGAAGAAGAAGGCAGCTCGACGTCCTGAAGAGAAATAATTGTGGTTACTATCAGTTTGCAGTGAGCAACAGACAGAGAAATTGATTTTTTAAACGTTTAATGGTGGAATTTGCATGTTAGTATTGTATAGGTTAGTTTGTTGAATGATTGTAACAAATGGTAACTGTTCTGATTTGAGACTGGTGTGTTTCGGAAAGCGAGGTTGAGTGTGGGGCATAAAGGCCGACACTACAAATATTTATTGATTGAGGTGCACAATTAAGAGCGATGCGATACAAATTAAATGCGGGCTGGGGTGATATTGTCATGCATTGCGTTCGGTACAAACGATTGTACAATTGCTTTCAGCATTTGGGCTTCGATTTGGTGCTGCTATCTCCCGTCGCATGGTTCTCTAATTTCTCTTTGCTTTTACCGTTCACTGGAGAGATGTGCTTGATGCCTCCATTGTGTACTTCATTTCGTTTCTTTTTGTCCATGTTACACATCCAATATTTGGTTCCTTTGTATTTTAACCACTAGACATTAATTGTTATAGCCATATTTGTAATAATCTTAAGTCTTGTTGTAGATTTGGCAGTTGATCTTAGGGTTTGCTATACCAGAACTGGTCCTTGGTACCATCTCATGTAATTTTTCGGTGGAGAATAAACAATGTTACAACTCAATTGGAGCTGGAGTATTGTAACTGCGGATTGATAACGACCAAATTGTAGCATCAGAGGAGCAAACGCAATCAAATGTAATCCGTAATCAGTCGAACCAGTCGCAAACCGATCGTTCCGGGTTTATCGCACTGCATGATGGGAAGAGGTGGTCCCGAATATTACAGATGATTAGATATTCGATTGGGGGTGAGGTCGTCGGTTGAGGCCGTGTGAACGGGGTGGTCCTCGGGCACTTATCGGTTGCTTATCGTTTCGGTGGCATCTCTTGAATGAACCGCGGGATACCACTTCGGTTACGCAATGCCCTCCCCAAGTTCTAACTGTTTCGAAGTGGAGACAACTTGAAAATGCCCGATTTCTCACGAAGGTTCGTTGGAAATTTCACCCCGAACCAACGAATTTCATTCCTTTTCCCAGATTGCCATCAGTGATATCAATAACTAATTGGCAAGAACGGGAAGAGGTGTTGGGATGAGTTCTTATCAGGGAAGAGAAATTACAATGTGGTGAAGAAGCTAGGTGTGGAATCAGCCGGGATAATAGAGATCCTTGGAAGGAGATTGGGCCAATGGCAAGAAATAAAAGTTGCACCCGATGGGGCTATAATGAAGAAGAAGGTTAATGATGGTCATCAATCCGCGTTTCCGAGACTCTGCAGAGAAAAGTGTGGAGATAAGGGAGAGCATTTCAGGGTGGAATTGGCAACTTTATGTTTTTGCAATTAATGGATTGCTAGAAAAACTGAAGGAGACGTTTGCTTCCAAATTGATGTTCTTAAGACTCTGTGAGTATTATTACAAAAAAATTGTCACTATTCATATCTTTTTTTTCTAGGGAATATGGGAGCATCTACATTGAAAAGCGATAAAAAATATGATAAATTAACTTTTCTGAAACAAGTTCTAGTAATAATATTAATTAACAGGCATATTTCAAGAAAAATATCCTTAACTTTTGCTTTCTGATCTTATCATGTGACAAATCAATCAGTTTGACATTAGAAATTTGACATGTAATTTAGGTTGCCCGTAGTAATGTTGTACAACAATTACAACAAACAAAATTGAATGTTTAAGAGCAGCCACAATGATTTTCAGAAAGTTGTAATTGTAAACCAATCATCTCAGAATTGAATTTACATAATTGCCATTAATTTGTTGCTAAAACTACCTCCTTTTTGGTAACTTTGTATCCAGATTTGAATTATATCAAAATTATATCAAAAAATATGCTGTCACCGTTGAATACAAACATAAACACGTGCGACAATAAAAATGCAAATGAACCATCCCAAAAGAAGAAAACCAGTAGCTATCCAAATGATACACAAGGGAAAGATTCTCTGCAACCTGAAATGAGCAACGAAACCAAACAATGAAGATGGTAAGTTTATTGTATTTGCAAATAAATGCCACATGAGGGGACTACCTGCACGAAGAATTGTCACTCATTGTCAATTGGTGATTCTGCTGTCAGTCATCTCCCATCCAAATGTATACCATTTGCTCATCGTTTACTTTTTGGCCATTTGCATGGAGCAATTTATGAACACTTAATATTCATGCAGTATTCTTGTACCAAGTTTACCAAGGTGTTGATGCCATCGTAAATAATTTCCTAAATGTGATTCGCACATCATGATCATGACTTCTTTGCATTCATCTTACCAGCATCCCCATCAAAGGGTGGAAACTGGTGCAATTTAGTTCAACCCAGGGTGCATCCAAGATAAATGCATGCGACTATTTATTTTGGACCGATATATTTTGCATTCTGCTGGATGGATTTGCATATGCAATGAGCAAATAACTTGCAGTGGCAGTGGCGAATGTTTATGTGCAATAAAAATCTTTTATTTTGATCTATAAGGTTACTTTTTAAACAATATGTCGTCATAACTACCATTGGATGTGTGGTCATAAAGAGAGCAATGGCTGGGTTGGTATTTTGCAATGCGAAATTTAGAATCAATAAAATTTGGAGCAATAAAAATTATTACCAAGGGTGTTGCTTCTTAGGAAGAGCATAAAATGGATTAATGTCTGATGGGATAAGACTATCAAAGGAATTAAGAATTGCTCCTGGTTTATTGCTTTATTTCAGAGCAGTTTTTCTTCATCTGATATTATTGTCAGTTTTATATGTTTATCTTGGGATTAATTTTATTACGGTTTAGACAGTAAAATGTATTGATATCTGAATATAAGGTAGATGATGAAGAAATTAAAATTGTTGGGGTTATGTTTAAGATTTCAATGATGTGAACCTCAACAAATTTAAAATTTTAACAGTTGGAGAATATTTAATTGTCTAAAATGGTACAAATATATTATGAGAACATTTCCAAATTTCTAATTGGAAATTCCAGCTTCCCAATAGGAAATAATACAAGTAAGATTTTATCTTGCACATTTCTTCATACTTCCCCCAAAAGTTACATTTCCTCCACTTTAGATCCATTCAAAAATTTGCGTTTATTTCCCAAACCAAAACCATTCAAATTTGTCCCAATTTCGACATTCTTCCATTGTTAACTTCCATCATATGACCACATTCTTCGATTTTCTGGGTGATTGCAGCTCAAGATACGTTTGTCAGAAGTCAAATACCAGAATTTCATCCATTTTATAGTCATCTCTCTTGGGTGCCAAAAACACACAATGAAACTAGTAGAAAAACTATCTTTGTATAATTTCCTTTCAAGAGTCACTTTGAAATTTGACGGGACGGTTCTCAGAGGGTCAATTTTTATATCATTAAATACCTTCTTGCTGTTCTTAAAGTGGTTATCACTTAAATGTAACTTTTTCACTTTATGAACAAATGAATCACTTTCACCCTTATTCGCATTAGTGATGCTTGATGGATATGAAGATCATATCAAGGCTCTGATATCCTAAGATAAATTATAGGGGTGCGAACATTGATATCAATTCTTGTATCAAATAGATGTTGAACTAACGAGCTGAAATTTAAATTGAAAGTTCCAATTAAAAACCCGCACATTTTATAATGCTTAAATCATTCTTTTGCCACTTTACAGCTCATTAAACTTTCCAACACTTTGTTACCAGTGCCAAAATCAAAAGAGATATTATCTGGCCAATTTCTTTTATGTTAACCCAGGTCAATTGTTATAAGAAACTAATAACCAGCATTTTTTCAAATAGGATTTTATCTCTATCCAATCATTAATGATAGAAATGTAAGTCTTATGTAACAAGTTTTCTGAGTTCTAATTCTGAGTATTTTTGCAATTTGCAAAGTATATATTGCAAAATTTTGAATTCTAGCGTCCCCTTTTCGTTTGTAGTAGAAGTTGAGTGTCCCGTTGCAACAAGTGTTTTCAGTAGGGACCCTCATTCAAGTTTTGTGGATACATTGATAGAGAGCAGCATCTGTACAATCAGAAAATTTCAAAAGCTGTGTCAAAGATTCAAGTAATTTTGTATGATTTTTGAAACATTGTTAATATTTTGAATCCTTCTGACCTCTATATCCCTTTTGGTAATATATCCTTCATTACAAATTTTGAAAACATTGTGATAATAATGTGATTTCAACATGGTCAAAATTCTGTAACATCAATTTGATCTAATTACTCAAAAATTACACACAAAATCTAATTTATACAAACAAATTTGATGACTTGAGGTATGGTTGATCGTATATTGTGGTTGTTAGGGTACCAGCAGCATACAACAAGAACTGGACTATAAAAATTTCTGAAAATCACCAGATTTGCAGTAATAAACTACATGTTCATTGCTACAACGTTTGAAAGTCCAAAATAAGAATGTATAATTTCACGTCATAAATTTATCAGCAAACTCCAAGCAAAAAGAACTTTTTTGCAAGTACAATACGCCAACCACACAGAATATACGCGTACATGTCCCCCATTAGAACCAGAAAATTTAGTTATCAAATTTGTCATCGGGACTCACACCGTAGATATTCATCAGCGAATCAAGTTCGACATCGAAGACCGAAACCTCGGACTCGTCCACCTGAAACCCAGTAGTATCCACATGTATCTCCTCAACGACACCTCCAACGAGCAGCATCTCCTTGTTATCATCCTCCTCATCACTCCCTGCATTCCGGACACCACCATCATCCTCCCCATCAGCTGGTACCATCTTGTTACTCCCCTCCGAGGTGGAATGCCCATGCGTATCCCCATATCCACTATCTTCGATGCTCTCACATGGTCCAGCAATGTTGGTCACCGAGGTGAAGGGATAGGTGCGTTTCAACTGGATAGCACTCTCGGTGTTCTGGATGGCTTGGACATAAGCCATTGCAGACTCCTTACTAGCTGGCATGTTGTAGAAGTATTCATACCCAAGGTTGGAGTTGAGCAGGTAACTGCTTTGGGAGAGCAACTCCTCGGAGGAGTTGGTAGCGAGGAGATCACTAGGTTTGATCGTGATCAACGAGTGACATTTGTAGATGCTACGTCGTTGAGATGGTTGCTGATGCATGCTTTTGTTCTCTCGAAGGGTGTGCGCCTCTCGACGACGCTTCTTGCTCGGCTGCACCAGAATATCCGAGTCGGATTTCGTCAGGTCGATGATTGAGGACATGGTGTTCACGGGGCCGACGTAGATGACGGATTCTGAAGGTGGGATTGCTCGGCGTTTTCGCAGTCTGCTCGAGCGTGAAGCACCCAGGGAAGGACACTTTGATGAGGAAGCGCTGGCTTTTCGGGAACGGTGCCGAAGGCGTTTTACCGGGCTTCTGTCGGATTTCACTAGATGAGGTCTTGCAGGTTTCTGGAATAGAGGAGGTGAGGGTAGTGGAAATGATGGGTTTCAGGGTCTTACAGAGGCGCTCATATTTCCACATCGCTCTCGGTTGAATGTGACTACTCGTTGGAATTGGTTAATCGTATGGGATCACCACGTTCAGCCAAAATGTGGTGTGGACCCGATTTCCTAAAGGACCGATTTGGTTATTGAATTTTTTCGTTGCAAAATGTTTCTATATTTTGTTTTCTAAAGAACATGCGATCGAACGCTGTTATAAAAATGCTGGGAATTATTTTTTGACATTTTGTTGTTGATCACTAAGGTGGTACCTTAGCAACCAAAACATTTGCTCCAAATTTTTAAGAAGGCTGTGGTTCATAACAAAGTTTTTTGACTTTTTGAATTGAATCATTGGATCAGAGAGAAATTTTGCATTTTCCAGTTCGATTATAGGCAACACTACACACAATATGGCTACAACTTTCATCAATAGGCAACTATTATTACACATCTTATAATGTGTACGTGATGTTGCCTATATGTTCCCAGAAATTCATATGTTTTCCCATTTATTTTTAAATATTTCCAATCTAAGTTCAGTTTTTTCAAGAATTTCAATGTTGATTTGAAGTTCCAGACCTCCTTGAAGAATTACTTTCATAACTCTCCAGAAAACTCTGAATCTAATATACCACACTAGTCAAAATTGGTATCATATCAATGAGATTCTCTGAAATTTGCGATTTATCAATTGAATGTTAGTCGATCTATGTTCGTGAAACGTCTTCCATGTGCTTGGCTCATCTCAAACCAACTTCAAGCCTTTTATGTAACTTTTCTGTGATAATTACCACTTAAGAACCTAAACCACGTATGTTACCAAAAATTGATCAAATGAATTTGCTAATGCATACTTTGTTTTCAGGAAAAACACGAGTGTTATCTTTTCAAACAAAGGCTAACAAAAAATATCAGTGGAAAAACGAAAACGACTATAAATTTGATGAAACGTTTATTACTAACGTTGATAAACTACTAGTTCAACCATTCTGAAAAACAAAATGGAGAAGACTGAAGAGTTCATGAACGACCTCCTCGTCGAATTCGAATGCCCAGTCTGCACACAATTCATGCACCCACCAATTCGACAGTGTGCAGTGGGCCACAGCCTCTGCAACGAGTGCTACCGGAAGTTGAAGGTGTGCCCCACCTGCCGCCATGCCCTAACCCCGGTGGTCGCCCTCTCGTCAAGATCCTTCGTCCTGGAGAAGCTGCACTCGAAGCTGCACTTCCCGTGCCGTTATGCAGAACTGGGATGCACTGCAAAACTTCCTGGATACGAAATCGAAGCCCATGAGTTTCAATGTCATCACGGAGGTAACCCATGTCCGTTGAAGATCCTCAACGATTGCGCCTGGTTCGGCCGAGGACGTGACATCGTCGATCATTGTAAGCTGCACCATCCGAACAACTTCTTCAGCTCGAACATCCAGAGGTTGACGTGCTCGAACTTCATCCGGGATGATAGCACCTCGTCGGCTACTTACTACATGGTGTTCTTCGCCTTCCGGGAGATCTTCAAATGTGTCTGGGAGATCAACTTCATCACGGGGTTCATGCGATGGTGTGTTTTTCGCCTCCTGGGCGAGAAGGTTAGCGAATCTAGTGAGAGCTACCACTTCATTGTGGACCTACAGAATCAGTTGGAGCCAGGACATAAGTTGGCCGTCAAAGGGTTCTGTCCGAACCTTCAACCTGGCGAGCAGGAGGTCATCAATAACGATCAGTTTGTGTTCACGCATTACAACATGGTGAAACGGTTCTGTCGTGGGAATGATTTGCTCTATACGATTAAGATTGTCAAGCAGATTGCAGATTTTACATTGTCTCCTGGTATGGATTGAGTTGATCCTTCATTTTGTACTTATGCGACTGAAGAGATGTTTTGATCTCTTGATATTTATAGCTTTATATTCGGCTGGACTAGGCGAATAATTTACTCTAAGATTTTTAACAATTTTGCACTCAGAGTGTAAATGTGATATTTTATCAATGTTTGTATTGTTGTTTATGAACATTTGTGGTTTCTGTGTCATAGATTTGTATATAGATGACTTCATTTCTTAATTAATGAAATAAAGACCAGAAATACACTCAGAAATTTGTTGACAGTAACAATGGGTTTAACCTACCTCATCACAAGCCTAGGGCTTTTATGACAGGATCCATGGTCCAAAAAGGGACAGAATGACCCTAATTGATGTTCTACAATCTTGACAGATTACCTTCTTACTTACTTTTTGAATAGCTTAAAGACTGAAGGATTGATAGACCTTTGGAACATGATAATCCTTCATTCTAGTACTTCACTTTGTTGGATCAACAGAGGGCAGATTTTCTTGGGGAACTTACCAGAAAAAGGAGTCTACTTCAGAAACGTGTTTTGAAGTTTCTGTTATCAATCAGACTCCTTGATTGAAAATATGAAAATTCATCGCTCCAAATTTGAATTTGACCGAAGGTATAACCTAAAAATCAATTTCAAGGAAATACATACAACAAAAATAATAGTCTCATCGTTTATTTATATCTATCATACTCAACAATTATGCGCTAAAATTATTTATAGTACAATTACATCAAATGTATTATGATAAATATTATTTGTTTAAAATATATAAATATATTAACAACGTATGACAGATGTCAGGAATATCACGGAATCAAGGAATTGGTATATCTCTTGTTAAGTAAGGTCATGCTAAGTTGGGACAAGACCTCTTGAGGAAGTGGTTCCTTAACATGGGGCTTACTCAAACTGGGAGCATTCTTATTGGGATTGCAGTACATACAATCAGCAACGAACTCGCTCTCTTGAGGAGCCACATCTTCGTTGAGAAAACGTTGCAGTTCAAGGTGACGCTCAATTTCCTGCTCTGCTACCAAAAAATCGTACCTTGTACCAGTTTCCAGAGCATACCCGAGGTCAATATCCAATGGTAGCTCCTTGGGCAATTCCTCCTGAAAAGTGCAACTCTGCAATGCCCCGATCGCATCCGCAAGAGGATGCTTACTGGGTTCAGCCTGTGGTTCCTTGAAGCAGTTCTCCTTGTCCTTCCGGGTATTCCTGACCTTCGAGACTTTCTTGACAGCCCCCTTGGAAACATCATCCGCACATGGTGGCTGCACACTCTCCTGGTTCTGTTTGTCCCCCAGGTTCTTCCTCTTGGCGCCTCGTTCGACCAGAGGCTTCGGTGCGGATTCAACCTCGCCCATGGGTAGAGGGTTCGAAACGGAAGCCCTTTCGATAACATATTGTTTCTCGGCCTGGGGGCGCTCCTCGCTGGCGGTCCGTTTGACCGCCTGATTGTTGTGGATGGCCAGCGTGTGGGTGGCTTGGTCGACCGCCCACTTGACGATGCCCACCGTGCGCGGCTGGAAGGTGTTGTAGCGGCAGCGGACCTCGTGCTCGAGGATCTGGTCGCCGAAGCGCCACTCGTGGCACCAGTCGAACCACGTGCACGGGAAGACGAGCAGCTTGTGCATCTCCTCCAGGACGCGGTGGCGCTGGAAGCCGTCCTCATAGGGTTGGTTGCATTCGACGCACGCGTACACGGTGCGCGTGCAGGCGCAGCACACATAGTGCCCTTCCAGACACGACAGGATCGGTGGGTGCATGTACTTCGCGCAAAGTGGACAGCGGAACATCTCGATGAGGCGATGGTTGGATTCGAGGTCCACTTCGAGCTCGTGGTCGTTGAGGATCGATTCGTCGGCGAGTTCCATTCTGGCACGTGGTGGTCGTGTGCTGCTCGAGGTGTGCTGGTCGAATCGACGTGGATGGGTTGCTGGTTTCAGGTCTGATTCCAGCAACGTTTCAATGGTAACTGATTTGCTTCACTTTGGATCTTATCCGATCAAGGTTTCAAATCTGTTCAGATTGTGCTTGGGTTGAGGTGGGGTCTTCAAATTTTTGATAACAATGTTTGATGAGTTCGAATATGGCAACAATGTTGAAGCATCTGATTTTCCAAATGTTTAAACCTAACCTATACAAAACCCTATGAAGTATTTTCATGACTTACCTGCAACCTAACAAATAACCAAAACCTGCAAGGTTTCAGTTACCATTTACCATTTGCCACCTTCCTTCTGAGTTCTCCACGCAAGCTCATTTCTACCAAATCCAGTTCTGGACATTTTCTGCTCTGTTCAACGAAGGTAATTTTCAAATCTTCAAGAGTTGTGCCCTTATGATCAACTGGTACCATTACAGAAGTTGAAGTAAGGCTTTGCTATTTTGGGTCGACCATAAATAACTTCTTATCTTTGGTATTCCCCATAATCATCTATAATCTTCTCTCATCTTCTCAGAAGTCTTATCAATTTCTTCTTTTTCAGAATTATTGGTTTTCATACTCAAAACCTTTTCTAAGGTTCAGAAAAGTGGATCAAACCTAGGGAATAAAGTGGATTTGGTTAAACAGATCATCAAAGCTGATGAATTTGATCTTAAGTCAGCTTTTCTGTATATAATCACATATTATCCTGTAACATAATGTCGTTATCCAAGAGTTTTTCAAGGAGTTGAAGATATTGAAGAAGAATTCAATTGGTTAAGAAATTTCTGGTGGAAAAGGTAACAAAAAGGCATGATTTTTAAAAAGAAAACACAGTAACTATTAATTTATTCTTGTTAATATATTAGTAATACAAAAACGAAACATGTAACACCTCCTCTTGTTTGTCATAATTGAGTAATTTTCATCGTTCATTGAATGCATGACGAGTTCTTGTCGCCACCTTGATTACAATATACACTTTATACTTGTTGAATAGTCAAGTGGCTTAAAACGAATTTAAGCACTTCGCGCATGCGCATATCAATAAGTTGCCGTTTTAAAATGTAAATCATACAAGGTAATTGTTTGTTTTTTTTTCTTGGTGTTCTGCACATTATTCCTTACACATTAATCATTAGTTAAGTAATTCATAAACATTACTTTGCGAATAACATAGAGTGAATGTTCCGTTGTTAACAACTCGAGTGAGAAAGTGTCACGAAACATTCATCATTGTAGATTTAACAACACATGGATTTCCTTTTTCATTTCTATCATCTTCATTGTCTTTTACTTCACATCCATTTTTTGGATCTGATGTTTTCTGAATTTTCTGTTCATCACTTCGATTTGGGATAAATACGTTATGATTGAACGTTCTTGATTGAAGGTTTCTCACATTCGTAGTAGGTGAAACACACAAATCAGGAGTGACATAAAAGGACTCATTTATAACTTTCGTAAATCCTTTCTTTGTATGCAATTGAACAAATCTTATTGCTATTTATTGCTAATAATTTGTTAGACGCGTCCATTTATGTCAGAAACGGAAATCTCGAATTAGCTGAGAAGAAACGCAACCACCGAAGGAAGTCACTTTCATTAGTAATTTTTGTAATTTACGTTTTTGTAAAAGCTAACAATTATATATAATAGCAAACGTTTGTAGTTTTTTTTTTGGTAGATTGTCTTTGCTTTCTCAATTAGTTCAATTTGCTTTTCCTCCCTTGACGGTTTGATTCGATCTGCCCATGATTTCAATCATCAACTCTTCGGTATATTATAAAATCATGCGTTAATTACTTGTTATCGTTATTAATAATAAAGCACAGCACGACTATGTTATGTATGTTACTATCAGTAAGTTACTCGGCATAGTGTTAATTCACATTCGTGGCTCAATATCCTCAAATTTCCTCCAAGATATCATCGATATCACAATGATATCTTCAGAAATTTTAGGATGTATGCCGGAATTAATTACAATTCATTAGGTATATTCAAAGAGTATTCGTAATAATCATCAGTAAGTCGTATGCAAGAAGTACGTGAAAGATTTCAAAACGTTCATTAGTCATTAGCCAATTGGACTTTTACATTTTTCACTTTGCTAGTCACATTCATTCGTTTTACTATGTGTCACAACCAATTATTTTCTACTTTCCTTTCAATATATACTCAATAGATCGTCTAATTTACGTTAACTGCTTGTTTATTTGACATTGTATCCTGCATTTCGTCCTGGAGTAATGTACGCAACAATCAAATCAAATCAGAGTATTAAACAATGCGAAACCATCATCAGTTGCGACTAACAATCAATAAACAAATTATCACAAATCGTATTACTCGAGTTTCATCGTCTTTCAAAGTTCCTTAAGAAATTATTTCATTTTTGCTCTGTATGGTTGAACATTTATAACATTGTTAAATTTAATTGATGTACATAATAGAGATAGATATATCTAATTATTTTGTAATAGATTAATTAAAATTTCTTAACAGTATTATTAGTAATTATGAATACGTTATAAAAATGAATTTACATCGAGTTTCATTTTGTTTTGTTGTTTTTTCATCTCTTCAGTTTTTCGCTGAATCTCCGTCGTGCCAATCATGTTTTTGGTTTAAGTTTAAAAAGCCGAACATTTAGACGTAATTAGATAGATAATTGACTTCTTCACTTCTTAATCTCATCAGAATTATCAATTAGTCGATGCTATCTACAGTCAGTAAACATACAAATAGTATATGATTAAGCCCTCAACGAAAAACCATAAAATTGAACACGATACAAGCTTAAAACAATGTTATAATCTTATTTAAGGTCTGCTTACATCACTAGTGTTATTTTATGTTATTTAGGTCACGTGGAAACCTTTCCCTTGTTGAGAATACTACAAAAATAACGATAAGATTCCTATTTTTGATTTTACAAATAGATATTGTTTATAGATAGGCAAAGCTAGTAGCAATTCATCAACTAATTTTAGCATTAGATTACATTTTAGATTCTGTAACATTTCTTTTATGAAATGTTTTGCATTACTTAAAAAAAATGATAGGAAACAAATTTTAGAAATCGATTTTTAAGTGTAATAAATATAAGTAAATATTGTAGTAAAGTTTGATTAGTTATTTTGTTATATTAGGTTTCATATTAAAATTTGACTTTAACGATTTTAGGCTTCTAGGACGCGCGATTTTATGACGTTTTGATATTATTTATAATTGTTTATAGTTTTATACATTGTTAAAATTACTGAAATAACATATCCATGTCCCTGCTTGTTTATAATTATATTTTATGTATACGTAATGTTTATCGCAAAAGTTGAAATCATCGATCATAAAAACGAATCACGCACTACTTACTAAAATTTTAATGTATCACTTTGAATTATCCCTTCACATTTGATTACATTTCGGTGTAAAAACGTGGATATGAACTGTACTTGAGTTTATACTGTTAAATTCCGTAAGATTATGAGGTTGAAACTCTTATTTTAGTTTTGAGGCGTTTTAAATCGAAAGTCTTTCTCTGAAATTGTTGCTTTGCTTGAATAACATTGTTAATTACCTTAATTAGCTGCTAGGTCCTAACTTGTTATTTAACAACACATGTCTCCGCAGATCTACAACGAACGTTCGGTTCTAACCCCTTGTAGATGTTCTAACACCGTTTGCGAATTAATGAATTAATTAAGGTGACGATACCGTGTTTATACCGTGTGGTTGAATCAAATGCACGAGGGTTTCAATCCGAAGTCCTGCTGATATTGATATTCGAATGACGCCCATAGTTGTGAGACCAATTTTGGAAGTGATGCATTTGATTAGTCGTATGCTGGATGGTGGCTGCAGTCGAGGTTGTCGAGTTTGCGGGTTTCAAGTGTCCGCAGATGGCTTCGGTTCGTCGATGTCTAGACTAAGGCACTCCTGGAAATGGTCTTCCATTGAGCGGTACGCGTGTTCCAAGACACCTTGCAGTTCGTGCCCTTCATCAGCATAGCTCTAAAAAACCACATCGTGAAGTTACCAGGTTCAAAAATGAAGGTTTGAGATGTTATGGAGGAGGTTGAAGGTACCTGGTATCTGAAGAGGACGCCCGCCTCGGTGAGGGCCCTCGCCAGGGAGACCCCATGCTGGTACGGCGTGGAGATGTCCGCCAGACCATGGAGGATGTAGAGCGAGTTCGATGGAATGTGGCGGGCACGCTGCGTCGCGTCCGCTTCCACGTACCCCTTGTAGTTGTCCGTTGGAAGCCCCAGGACTCGTTCCGTAAACGCCGAGTCTGCAACACACCACACTGAACAATGGGAGCACCAGAGGTATGGATGGTACGCACTGTAGTAGAGCCAGTCGATGATGGGGCTGACGGCGACACCGCACTTGAACACCTTCTGCTGGGAGCCGAGCACCATGGCGGTCACGTAGCCCCCGTAGCCCCAGCCCCAGACGCCCACGCGGGTCTCGTCCAGGTAGGTGAGTGTGTTGAGGAGGTGCTTGATGACGGCGATCTGGTCGGCCACCTCGACACCGCCGATGTGTCGATATAGGGCGCGGTTCGCTTGACCACTGCTTCCGCGGACGTCAAGTCGCACGTAGACCACGTCGCAGTGACTCGACATGTATGTCCCCCAGTCAACGCGGAACTCGTCGGAGACGGCTTTGCTGCCTGGTCGGCCGTTCCTAGAGACAGAGGAAGCAGATGGTTACCAAAAGGGGTGAAGTGTAGAGGGAGCAAGAGTTGGAGGGAACACCAGCATTGAAAAATGAGGGTTTTGGAAGGTTCTTTGTAGTTGCTCACTGGGAGATGTAAGGGGAGTATGGATACAGGGACTTGGAGTGATTGAAAGTATGAAACCTTCATCAGGTACACCCCTATACAATAGGGTTACCATGTTTTTGGTTAGTTCCCAGTTCAAGGTTGTAACACCCTGTTACAGAATCATAGCTGGTGCACCCTTCAGACAATGCTTCCCCCTGGAGGTGGAAGAATTGTTCAACTGGAAGGGCAACTGAAGCAAAATATCCTCGAGGCAGAGTGATTTTGGAATCAGAGTTAGAAGGAGCTTGGAATTGTGATTTTTGGGTATCTCGATTCATTCTATTCGGATTGATTTCTCAATGTGGGGCACCTTGGATTGCATTATGAACATAGAAGTGGTGAAATTGAAGGTATTCCAGTTCTGTTCTACAAATTCTAAAGAGTTCTTGAAGCTTGAGTGTACCAAGGTAAGAAACTGCAGCTCTAAACTTTGATTTTGACTTTGGAGGTTACAATTGGAAGGCTGTACACCAAAGTTTCGAGTGCAACCTTTTGGAAACCTGTGTATATGAAGCTACACTGGACTTACACTTCGACGAGGACTGGATAGGCAGCATCCCGCAACTCCTCCCTCCAACTGGGAGGCAGCAGGAGTTGGACTTGAGCTCTGCTACCTTGCGTCAAAGGCACCTCGAAGGAGCGCTGCCGCGGTAACGCCAGCTGTCCCAAAATCGGACCCTGTTTCGGCCGGCTGTCGTACAGCAGCTTGGAGAGTTTATGCGTTTTCGCCGAATGCACCCCAGCCAACGGAAGCCCCGGACCTTCACACTCGAGGACGTAGTACCGATCCAGGAACGTCTCCGACGTGGGGCTCACCTGGAAGCGATACCATTAGTACGTGAGTAGCATTCCAGACACCTACTTCAAGCTTACCAATGCATTGAAATGTGTGCAATTTGCATATAAGTATCTGCTGCTCCAGAGCACCTCCCCCAAGTCGCAGGTGATACACAGCGGAGCCACCCGCCTGGAGTCATCGTTGCTGGGATCCCGCACCACGTAGAGATGCCTCTGCCCAGCCTTATGCTCCTCGGTGGCTAGGTAATATCTGAAATGGTTTCATTGAGGTTAAGGTCTCATTGTAGATACTCCAACTACAGAGGTATTGATGACTCCAGGATTCATCCAATGGAGGGAACTTACATTAAGCGATTAGTAGCATCCCAGGAAAGAATCCTATTGACCTCGTAGCGACCATGGCTGATGACGGCGATGCGTTGCTGGGTGAGGGTCACATGTTTGATGTGCGTGAAGGAGTCGATGCTGCCTTCCTGCACGGAGGCGAGGAGCAGGAAGCTGTCGCCGTCCGGCGCGAACACCGGATGATCCTGGATCTCCAGCCAAGCGTCCTCGCTCGCCCGTTCCGCGTGCACCTAGACGAAGTTGGTCCATCATTATCGTCAGCTAAGTCGAAAACGACGCTTCGAGCCACCACCCCCCGGAAAGAAACGCGGAGCAATTAGAGCGGGCACCGAATGAGGGCCCGAAAAGAACCAGCCGAAGATAATCAGCTCTCGAGTCGTCGAGTTAATCCGCTCAAGGTCCTTGAGCCGTTCTTTTCGTCCATTAAATATGGGCGCTTTGGACGAAAAGAAGCGCCCTGCGTTTGAATATTCAACGATGAAGATGAAATTCGAGAATTGCCACAGAGAATGGTCCTAACGAATGGAAGGAAGAGATGAGATGAGATGGAGTTTCAAACCAGTCAAGCCAGTTGCGAATATTTATTACTTCATAATGAATGTCCTGCGTGGAATTATTTCACAATTTTGAATATTTCAATTGCACCAAGGACTACTTAACGAAACATCCAATTAAGGATATTTTAGTTAATTAGATGGTTGGTCCTTTTTTGCTTCAATGAAGGCTTGGAAAGGCTTGAATTTGGCTTAAGGGTTGGAGTTAATGTGCAACATGGTGAAAATTGGAAATCAATTGCAGAATGGTCCTGGGAACGACCCGAATTCAAATGAAATCACGTAGATGCAACATTCATCTTGTTTTCTTCTCGGGTGCATCATCCATCAAGGAGTCCTGCGACTCCTTCGACCTTTGACATACGGTTTTTGAGATGTAAGCAAAAAGAATTCTTAGAATATTTCCTCATTTCCGTTACAATGGGTGATTCCAGGATCTGTGGAGCAATCGCTGACTGAATGAGGACATTACCGAGAAAAATGAACTAAATATACAAATCACTTACTTTATATGCAAATGACCCAGGAATCAATATTTTTTAGACTACCAAATTTTTCTTCTTGAAATACTATTTGCTGATATCTTTGGCTTGGAAATTTTGTAAAAGATAATTTTTGATACTCCACGATGACATTTACCATCACAAACTTGATAAATGGATTGGGTGTTGTTTTAACCAAGCGCGAAAAAAAAGTTTCAAAGAAGTAATCCACAAAGTTTAGCGGCAAACAACAGACGACTAATGCATTAATCCATTCGTTCCGCTCCTTTCAGACGACTCGGATGTGCCAACAAATGCTCCAGCAAACAGAAGAAGAAGAAGGCGGAGGATTGAAAGAAACATTCAGAAATTAATAACAGGCCTTTCTGTATACAATGGGATGTGTGCTCGCTTCACGAAATAATCTAGAATCCATTCTTCTACAAATAAAAACCTATTCCAGTGGTTTCCAATACATCCCGGAGATAATTTACGACTGTATTTTCCAACTGGGAGGAGGCTCAGCAGGAATGGTTTATATTAGTGTCATCCGAGTGGATTTTGTGCATGTAAGTTTTATGTTTTTCACTTTCCACGCATTTTTTTTCTTTGCGGGTTTGTTTTCCAAGAGTGCTCTTATAAATGCTTTCATTCACCCTTCCAGACCAACGCCTTCTTCTATGTGCAAACAAGGGTTTCCGGTCCATGGTCTGCATTTCATCCAGGACACTTCGTTGGTAAATAAATGAAGTGTTTAAAAATGGGATGGCTTTTTCAGTGTTAACGACTTGAATTTGTCATTTACTTCTAACTGAAATCATTTTTCCAGGCCCAGTTTTCGCGGACATTCAGTGTGATATCCGGCAGTTGACGGATGTGATAAATGGCCCCAACATGAACCAACACCACCCTCGTAGCAGACACCAGCCACTAGTTAGCGAGGTGAGACCAACATTTTCCGCATTCATATCACATATGAGTCGTCTACAAGGTCCTCAAATGATATACAACACCAATCAAGGTCTTGCATGATAATTTTTGGTTAAAATTTTAGGTCGGTTACATTTTAGCTACGAAATAACCTTAAGGACCTTGAAGGATATTACGGGTTGTTGGATCTTTTGGGTAGTTTTTGATGGATTCGAGGGTTGGTAACACTTTGTAGGAGATTATCACCTACGTGATTTTCGCGTGCACTTGTGGCACATGTGAAAAATCCGGGCAAACCGCCCCCGAGCATGCATTGCGTTTAGGAGCCCGACCGCACTCTCAACGCGCACACTGGTGACACCCTGACGCCTAATTAATTAGTTTAGGGTTTGCGAATCTGAGCACACACTTCAGTGCGCAGCCGGTTTCGGGGTTTGATGTAAATGTTCGAGGGATGGCTAATGTGCGGATACAACTAAATCGGGCGGAGTGGAGGCGAACATACCTCGATGCATGTCCAATTTGGGGCGAGGCACGCCGACACGATGCTCAAATTTTGCGCCCGATTGATCCACACCGCTGACACTTGACTGTTGTTCTGCCCTATCCAGTCCGCAGATGTTAGGTAATATTCTCTGGAAAGATATTACAGAGATGTATCAAAAAATGGTTGTGAAGATGATGTCATTAGTTGGCATGGATCTTTGACATTGATCCTCTAAAGGTTCGAATTTAGGAATTGAATTTTGAAAGTCCTGTCAGGAAATATATGGATACATAAACTTATGAAGATGTTCTGAAAGTAGGATACTGAAGGATACTCTGGATCATCTCAATACCTAAGGTCTAGTTAGTCAAAAGGAGGTCTCTGTGTTTCCAATTGTGAGCCAAATTACTAAAGACCTTTAGATCTTGTAATGGTCAAATGATTGTATTATCATCTTGAAGAGTACCTCAAGATAAGCAAGGTTCTGACACTAAAATCTGAAACCTGGACCATCAATAGTTAAAATTTAAGTAGTTAATAGTGAATTAAGGATTGGATCCTTAATTTCTGTTTTCCCAGAAAAACAGTTCATACAGGATTTTTAATAGTAGGATCTTCAGATCCTGCAAGGCTTAAATTTAGTGTCTGTTTTTGAAAAGCTTTGTGTTAATCCAAAATGATAACACATGACCTCTCAAGATGTTCTTAGCAAAGGATCCTGAAACCAGGATTTAGAATACATTAATACCTACGTTCTGATTGTCAAAATTGGATCAAAAACGATGTCCTTAATTATCCTCTAAATCACTGAACTTGGACCAAACAAGGATTGTAATTTCAAAATTCTATTTCCAATTTATGTCAGAATTACAAAACCAAGATCTAAATCTTGAAGGCTGATTTCAGAACATAACCTCTCGAGTTATTTTAAAGGTAGGATTCTAAAAGTAGGACCTAAAATCTAGTTGATAAAAATCGAGTTTGAGGGTTGTGCCTTTCATAACCTTTTAGATCCTAGAAAGTTCAAAATTGGTGACTGCACTTTTAGTACATAAAATTAGAGTAAAAATTAGTCCCTTAATGACAACTAACAAACTTTAAAGTTCCTAAAGTCAGAATGCTATTGAAAACCCCTTGAAAAAAATGAACAAAAACCATTTCAATACACCACCGGAAAACTATGGACAACGGAAAGCAAAACAAAAAGCAACACTCCTCGAAGTGAAAGGAAGCCAAAAACTTTTAATAAAGAAGCTTCCTCCTCGCGTTTACAAATTCAACTGGGCGAAAGCCCGATAGGAAGCAAATACAGCCGACATGTACAAGAAGTAGTATTGTTATCCTGATATGTGTGTGCTTGACTTTCTCAGAGTTTGCTCGTGGCAAAATCCTTTGCCAGCGTCACGTATCTCTTTGGAAAATTGCGTAACTTTAGTCATCATAACTTCGCGTCTTCATTTGCGCATACTTTCTTATCATCCGCAATGCTGTTGTTCACTTAACGGAGTGTATGATGTCTAACCAAGGCAAGCTTTTCCACATGCCATGGATACCCGTTAGGAAATTCGTCGCCATTGTCTCACCAACGAATAGTTTCGTATCCTGGGAGGACGACAAACTCGGTTATTAAATTACATTGCTTCATTATGAGGAAAAACGCCTTTTAAAGTTGCTTGAAAGCGTTCTTATATTGATAACTCATTAAGGATATTTTGTAATAATAATTTTCTGGGATAATAGGAATCAAAGTTTTTGGTAGAAGGTAATTGAGCGAAAAGCAGATTTTCTGGAAAATTTATGAAGGATACTTACTGGCCTATGAATGCTTTGGGTGGTATCACTTCGAAGGGTTGAAGATCTGTATAGTTGGAGATATCCAGTATCCATAGTTGAACAGTGGGATTTGGAGTTCCAGGCTACAAAATTACAACATTTTAATGTTTCTAGTAGACAACAAACAGATTAATGTATCTTTTCTGAATACTACATTCTAACGATATAATATTTGTTTCTAAGACTAAAAAAGTCCCTAGACTAGTTTTACTAGCCTTGATTGAATTTCAAGGTTATTTCAAGGTTAAGGTCCTATTTGAAAGCTAGAAAATTATCCCACCTTTTTTAACTATTCGATTAAGATGTATTTCTAAAACCCAAAAGGAAAAATGATATCTGATATCCAAACTCAATCAAAACTACAGAATTGTAGCTAAAACTGATTGATATCTTCTATGACATTGAAATTGAAGAAAATTTGTGTTTACCCATAATATGTTTTTTATACTCGACTATCCCTCTGGATTCAAGTGATTGACAATAGATTGGTATTAGTTGATGACCATCAGCCCAATTTGGGCTTCTAATCACCTCGTAGAAACGTTTGTAATGTCAGCTGTGTTTTCAGGGGATATCAGCATCGTCGAAAGTTACTCACGGTCGGATATCGTATCGTCCTACTCGAGGGGAACGTGGTGGGCTTCTGCGCAACGCCTCCAGCAGTGAGGATATTCCCCGTCGCGAACCAGGGATACTGCAGGAGGCCGACGTTGCTGTCGTTGAACGTCGCATACATCAGATGCGTCCCATCCGGTGACGGCCATAACGCATTCGGTGTTCGCATCACTTCCTCTGTGAAAACATTTCTCAAGTGACATTTCACCCCAACTATTTGAAATACCCAAAAATGTGGATACAGAATGAAAAAGGGGAGTGCAGAATGGTTCTCATGAGGTTGGAAAATAGATAGGTGATACATAATGAATTGATATCATTTTGATGTTTAATAGGACTGGTTCAATCAGGACAAGATGGAGGCGACGAGGATATCAAATGGATACCTTGATAAAGCCAGTCGGGGATGCCATTGAAGACAACATCCGGCTTCCCCGTGAACGTCAATTGGAAGTCGATGTCATCCCACGGCGATTGCCGAACGTAGATGTCATTTCGGAAGATGATGAGCATCTTGTGAGTGTCACCCAGCCAGCTCGCATGCTGCAAACGCTGCGGTTGCGCTTTCGACGATTCTGCCAGTCGGACCGGAATATGATGACTGTAACAATGTCATAATATTCATAAATCGTAAGGGTCTTCAACGATCCACCCGCTCGTTTTATGGCTGGAAGTATTGACTTTTCTTGGGGGATGAAATGGCGTCTAGATATCACAATGTTGTATCTAAATACTTCCCAGAAATGTTTCTGAGTATCTTCTGAAGGTCTTATACTGACGAAAATCAGAAGAAGTTTCATGGGATTTATTTAAATTTAGGAAAACTTGAAAGAAATTCTTTGAACACATTAGATAGGCAATTCATTATACTTTGCTGTAGGTGTTTGATGTGTTGTCTATTATAATTATCCTTATAATCTATTTTTTGTTTCAAATTTCTGTTTCATAGTTAAAAGACTTCTTGGTATGATGCTAAAGTAATGTCGAGTGTGATTCATATAAAGATTCATTAAATTCGTGAAATCAGAATTCAGAATTGTAAAAATTCTGCAGACTAAAGATTGAAATTTATGCCACCATTAGTGCTCCTCTGTTGGCAACAGCACTGATTAAATCTGAACGAATATGATACTATGAGAGTAGTAAGGGAAATTGCGAAAGTTTTAATTGAGAATCGAATCGATATCATCGACTGCAGCCCATAATGAATCCGAATGTCAAACCCATTGCATTCATTCGTTTTTGAATCACTGAAATCCGATCTGAAATTATCGTCGTCGACGAACAAAATCACTTTCCATCGTAATGAAGCTCCCCCGAAGGAAATGAACTCCGAAAAGACTGCAGCAAAAACTGCATTACTACGAGAACTGAGGAAATCGTCACTGAGACCCGCATCGAAAAAAAAAAACGTGCAAAATGGGGAAAATGTGACGCCGCGTGCAATGAGATCTATGAACCTATATACATATATTATCGGGCGAGCGCAAAGCCGCAATTTTCATGTAAATGCTAATGCAACTTCCAACTTTCAGTGCTTCCGGTTTTTGCGCGCCCCGAAGAGAAGGGCCACTTCCTCGCTTCCAGGTCGCGCGCTCGAGGGCTTCATCGCCGCTGCATTATCGCGTTTAATTAATCTTTTTTTGTCTTTGATATGTCGTGCATTATGGATGAGAGTCGCCTTTTTACTGCTCGCATTGATTGTGATACTCGCGGCCGACCGGAAATGGAGTGTACTTACTCATTGCTGACATCGTAGATCGTATAGTGGGCGGTGAAGGATTGTCGAAATACCTGAAAAATCATTGAGGTTAAATTCATATCCTGAACAGAATTTTACTTCATATTTCTATGTAATATATGGAGGGAGTAATCCTTAACTCAACAAGACGCATGCGTTTAAGCACCATTTAATTGTTACCTCCATATATTTTATACACAACACACCAAAACAACAGAAAACAAAATGGACAAATGAAAATTGCAAATTTAAACTCAAGGGTCCAACGCTAGGAATTGGGATTGAGGATTCAATGTCGTTTCAGAACTCTCATCTCATATTATTAAATTATTGATCTTGGATCGATGAGTAAATAGAAAATCGGTCTCGCATCCAACCCCGATGGAAAAATGGGACACAAAGGTGCACCCTGGAGTTGTGGCATAGCAACCGGGGCATTTTGCCAAAACTGTTAGCGCCGGCTGGTCGCCAACCACCCCAACCCAGGGATGGCAATCACTCGAAGGACTCTCTCTCGGCTGGACGATTCCTCCATGAATGTGGCTGTATCAACCCCGTCGTCGTCGCCGCCACCCTTCTTCAAATTCAATCGAAGCCGGCACGACCGCAGCCACAGCCGCCACCGCAAGCAACGATCCAACCGCCCCCAACTTAAGGATAACTTGGCCGATAAACTACGGAGTCAATATTAACAGATGTTGCTTGCACGTCCCGACCGGAAGCACGCACATCTGTCACTAGATTATTCGAATCGGCATGCGAAATATACGAGTTCAGTTTTATAATTCAATTAGGACTATCCAAAAGTTAGGGTTTTTGGTAAAAGGGTGGAGTTTTAAGGTTATTAATCAAGGATTCATATGAATTTTAATCCTGGAAGGGTGAAACGTGTCTTCTTTTAAGGACATAATGATGTTTGACGTTTTGTTCAATGTACTATAGTACCATGATTATAGGCAACTTCATTTACAATTTTTCAAGTTTCCAATTTCCAGGTATATTTCATTTGTAATCAAAATACTTTTCATCTAAGGAGATCTTGAAAGAATTGAGGATTATAGATGTGAATAACCTAGAAATTTATTATTTCGATTGAAGTCAGTTGTAGATTTTCATCTGTAAATTCAGTTGCCTACAATTAAGCCAACAATCAAACATACCTCCCCACAAATTTCAAAATCTTAAATCTGCCCCTACATGCAATTTATCACAAGACCATCGTCTGACATGGCCTGCTAAAAGGCACAGGATTGTGAAAAGCCCGAAGAGTAACCCATTGGAAAACTCCTAACAATAAAAAATGTATGAAATATGAAACGTATTTGCTGGTGCTTCACTCTCGACAAAAGCCCCACTCCATTCATGGAGTTTTGCATTCATCTCCAGGGTTTGCCCACTTTTTACACTCTCCATTTGTTGCTTGAGTTTTCATTTGCTGAAATTTCGCTCGGTAATTTTTCCACGCCGGGTTTTTCCTCCCCATTGTCGAGATCTATGCGTGCGTCGGGAGGCAAAGTAAAAACAAGCATCTATTTTGTACAACTTTCCGTTGTAGTTACCCCCCACTCCACATTGTTTATTATACCATGATGCTTTTTCGTATGCTAATCCTACTCATTTTACAGAGATAAGACTTTAGTTACGTAATATAAGGTCAAAAAATGGGGAATCTGTCAAATATTTTAGTTTGACGTATAATCCTATTACAACTAGCAGTTCTAGACGTCAAATATAGGCAACTTAACATACGATACATCAATTTTCTTCTAATAGGCTGATATTTTTGTGAAGAAATCATATTTTTAATAGATTTTCTAGGTTTTTTTTAAGATTCCTTGAGGGAATACAAAATTTGATTGGAATTGAAGTCATACAAGTTCTTTTCAATTATGTGAATTGTGTTGCCTATATACTTAGCTGTCACAATGAATTTCTGATTTTTAGCTTCACACCTGAAAAATCCTGGATATAATTTTGGAAAAATCCCTCCATTATGATAATGTTTGTTTGCCAAGGATTAAGAGTGTTAATTTCCCCATTTTAATGCAAACGAAATCAAGATAACTGAGACCCTTGCTGGTTGAAGCTCATAAAAACCGCCCTCGAAATCATAGATCAACCGACATGACTACAACTAACCCCGGTGTTTCGTTCCCTCCATGGACGATAACACATCGTTCAACAACGACCGCTCCTTGTTTTCTTTCTGTTTCCTTCTGGTGGGACGCTTCTTTGTGCGCGCCCATGGTTGGATGCGGCAGGCTGCGTGACTATGGACTGTTAAATGCTGACCCAGAAATAATCGCGATTGCAAATCACCGGCAAAACGCTGTCGACGGGTACAAACCTCCCCTCAGATCTTCGCCATCGTGTTATATTTAGCATTCATACAATATCCTTTCATAAACGCATTTCAACCGTTTGTTGCAAAAGTCATGTGTCAAAAATGGAAACCATATGAATCAGTCATACAGTGCAATTGAAGAGATCCTTTGAAGGAGTTGACCTATAAAGTGGTTGAAGGTGCTTCATTAAGGTCATCCTTTCCAGGGGTTGGAAATCCTTGATGGGTTGAGACGGCCACAATGCGTGGTAATGGCTGATGGCCAAAGTTGCTTCTTGCTTGGATGAGAGATTAACCTTTGACCCATATCTTAATTCGAATCAAGCAGCCCCAGGACACGTTCTACTATTAGGAAGATACGTGCACTCCCTTTCTACTTCCCCTTATTAACTACATACTGAGTGTACACGATTGTACCCGAATGTACACGAATGTATACGAATGTATACGAATTATCCTTCTGGAATCGATTCTGACACAGGGGGCGTTTTTGTCGAGCGGAAGATATTCTTAGCAGGAAATGATATGGAATAAAGATGGGACAATGAAGATGACTCTAGGAATGGATGTAAAACACAGACGCACTCCGAGGAAAAAACATGAAAATGTTATTTGGTAAATTACCAAGTCGTTACGCTTTTTATGACGGGACATTAAGGGCATTCAATGGGCTCGTAAACGAGGGGCGTCCAAACTCGAGCCGAAGGAACACATTAACAAAAACGTAAATGAATACAAAATGCCAAATGAAGATTGCTAATTCGAGGCTGGGCACAGCAATGCAAACATTCGTGCAGGATGGGAACAACAAACAAAACTAAAAAATGAAAAACTTACTACATGAACGTTTCTAAAACGCTATAAATGCAAAATATTTACATTATTTACATAGAATTTTAAGATATCTTCGTTTTATTGCTAATTGCTTCGCATCTACTCAGCAATAATATTAAATTGTTGCATAATTTACAAAATATTTATTTTTGTTGTCATAGATAATAACTCTTTAATGTGTCACTAGATGGCGATATAAGCTTTTCAAAATTTTCAGTTTTCTTCCTTGCTCAATTCTTTTAATTTCTTATACTCCAATCTCATTAGAAACCAAAAACGAAACAATATCTATTAATGAGATATAGTTTTTCAATGGAAGAAGTAAAAATTAATTTTTAGTCCTGGAAAATGATGAAGTAGCGACATCTAACGGATAATTAGAAACTGTTATCCTTTCGATGACAACAAATCGTAGTATTTAAATTTTATATTTAAATTGAAATATGAAATTATGTAGGTACATTTAAATCATCTACAGAATGCAATTCATGCAACGATCCATTAATATCCTTGTGAGTAAATTGCTACAAGAAGTGCGAGCCAGGATTGTTGCATCCTGATAGTTGGATACTTACTTGCTTAACATTGTGTTGGAACAGTACGTATTTGAGGTCCTTGGTACACTGATAACCTCTGACATTTAATTGTCTCTGAAACAGGAGGAAGCAAACCACCAGAACGAATGAACAACATTGAACGTGTGCAGATTGCCAATTTGTCGGAGGGGCGGCCGACATAATAGCTTTGTTATATGTTACAAATCTATTTTACTAATTTGTTCCGTAGATAAACATCCACACACTGAGTGTTACCAAAAAACAACACAGAATCTTCGAAAATTGCAAAAATGTAACTTACCAATGTATGATTAGTGACCAGCAAACTAACGGTGAAATTGCTGGTGTCTAATAAGGATAGGCCACCATCATCTCCCTGGAAGACAAAATGCGTGCTCGAGATCCAGGAAGGCGGCAATCTATTCGGATTTAAATGTCCCTGCAGAGACAAAACAAAACAAGGATTAATTCCAAGGACATTTCACATTTTCTGAAGAAATATTAGACATATTCATTTAGGGTCCCGTTACAGGAACGAGTTTGGCACGTCTTTGTCCTGCGATAAGAGATTCCTGCATTGACGTGCATGCACATGAAGAGCTACTCATCGCGAAGCGTGTCGAAATTTTAATTATTTAAACAGAACGCGTCCGTTGAGCACGTCGCGTCGCGTCCTGTCAACGTGCGACGCATTACAATGGCGTCGCGACGCCATCGTCCTTCGTCCTTTCAAGACGTTCACGTGCACGTTCGCTTGTTTTCTTAGTCTCGCTTCCAATATAAAACGTTATGGACTTTCAACGTTCTACAATGCTTCGTGTTTTTCACGTTTTACTATCCATGCGGAATTTCAATCCTATTTTTAGATGTTGTACAAGCACCAACATCGAAATAAAAGCCAAATTTCGGCAGGATTTTATTTGGTTAAATAATTTGTTTTTAAATTGTTTGATTCCAATGTGAAATCCAATGTTTGTATTCAAAAATCATTGTTTGTAATGTAAAGCTTTTAGGGACTTTTAGAAGTTACCAAAAAAGTCAACACTGGTTGTCAAAATTCAGGGGAGTTTCCTATTTTTTATAATTTACAGAAATTCAAAATTTAGAAAAATATAAAGGGCAAAACTCCATTTTATCCAAACAACTCTCCACAAACGGTTTAACGCTGCAAAAGTGAATTTACTTCCTGCATCCAAACGCAACAAACCTTGTTGCAAATTATCCTTGATAATGCGTTGATAATAGTTTCCCTCTGTGCATATGTGCGAAAAATACTTGCAGACAAGTTGCGCGGAATGAATTTGCATGCATCCGCTCGATGTGTTGAATATTCACCGGAAAATCCTGCAGGAATATTTCAGATATTCCGTGCGATTCGTCGCGCATAAAGCAAGTGGGGGCGGCAAAACGCCATCGACATGAGTGTGCATGCTGGAAGCGCAATGTTTTGAATATTTAAACGCGATTATATTTTGCCCTGGCTTCAGCTGCAAACCTTCTGTAAGTTGGCCAGACTTTCGAGTCGCATTTTCCTTCCGTTCTGCCAACCTTCCGCATTCTGCTGGTCGTATTGTGTTCGGCTGGAGGTCCTTTAAGCCGCGGAATGTGCACTCACACACAGTTTGCATATCATATTTGCAAAATTATTCGTTTGTAAGGGTAGGGAATTATTTAATCATTTTATATTTGCTGTGATCATTCCTTTGGTATGTTTGGATCATTGAATATTTGAAAATTGTATTTGGAGGCGTTTTGTTGTTAAAAATTATGAGGTTATACTTTCTGTCATACTTTATGTCATTTAAAGAATCAAAATAAGGTGTCAAAATTTTTCCAGTCATACTTTTTGTCATTCATAGGATCAATTTTGTCAAAATTAGGAGGTTATACTTCCTGTCATACTTTCTGTAAATTCGAAGGATCAATGTTGTCAAAATTTAGGAGGTTATATTTCCTGTCACATTTTCTGTCATTTGAAGGACCATGTTTCCTATTTGGAAGTTATTACTGAAGAAATTGATCTATAAACAAATAAAAATGAGGTTGTTTTATGAACTTGTTCCATTTTCTTATCAACAGTAGAAAAATGCAATTGAAAATGTAATCCTGGAATTCCTAGATGTTCTTTAATACCAACAGGAAACCAGGATACTTGAAAATCTAGTGATTTCAATGACTAACTACTCCTAGATCTTATAACTATTTGAAGATTTGAAGTTCCAATTGAAATGGTTCAAATTATTCATGAAATTAACACTAATTAATCATTAATTTTGGTTATTGTTGTTAGAATGTTATCAAATGTACAATGTAAACAAACTCTGGCTGTTTAAACCAATTTGAGAGTTGTTTATGGAGCTAACAGAAACGTGCAATCATGGTTGCCTACGATTTACATCATAAAAGAATTATTTCAAGGAATTTGAATTCTTACAACTGTTACAATTTGTTAATATAATTACAAAGCAATTATAGATAGTTTGAAGAATCTAATTCGTCCAAGCGAAAGCTTAAATCATGCCGTTTAAAATGGTTTTTTAATCATAAAAATCGGTCAAATAGTTCTTGAGTTATGATGAAAAACATTTCTTATGGGGATTTTACATGGGCTATGCTGTAGCATTATGGGAAAAAAGCACTTGAAAACATCTGTTCCTGTTTACATCGCAGTACTCTGCGGTCGCATTCCTCGCATTCCGATCCCATTGTTCTCTATTTACTTTGCAGTTTGTGTACTTTTCACTGTATCAATATTCTATTCATCGCTGCATTCCTTCGTTAAAGGGTTAAACCAATTATAATTCCGCTCTTTTTTTTGTGGAATGGGGGAATCAAGTTCATTCAAAACTAGGCATTTTGAACTTTTTACATTTTCATCAATATCTCCGAAACTAATCATCCGATTGCGTTCAAATTTTCAGCGATTGTTTATTATATACTTGCGGATATATTTA
>JARJDZ010005864.1:0-22974 GCA_030264555.1 Aleochara sp. GC000083
GTTTAAATGTGAACTTTTGAAGTATACAGTGATGGCTTGGGTTTAGAACAGGATCTTATTAAATTCCATGACAAACTGCATCACATTGAGCTGTTCAGATAGATCATCTACATCGAGTGGAAAACGCGGCCAAGACCAACCAAACACACAAATCTATTCCATAGAGCCCGGAAAGAGCGACGGGCCCAGCATAAAACGAAGCAATTTTTCTTCTTGTTTGATTTTGATTTAAATTCGTGCTTGTATATTGAAATGACCACAATGCCGAGTGCGGCGTGCAGGGCCCATGCGGATGCGAAGGGTGATTTCGGCTCTTTCGGCATCCCTTATTACAAGCAACAACCACTCACTTACAACCTCACCGAACGCAGAGCGAGACGAGCAGGGAAAATGCGATATGTGGCCGAACGAGACCAGGACCGAAGAGCAATCGGGCCGTACCCAGGCCCATTCCTTCGTGGATTCATCGTCATCGTGAGAGTGGCCCAATGCATACAAGAAGGCTCAGAATGGTGGTGTATGGGGGCGGCACACACATATGCATCGGGGGGATGCGCAGTTTCCTTTTTTCAATTTTGTTTCTCTATTTGAGCGTAAAAAACAAATTTGTTTTTTTCTCGAGTCCATTATAGCCGGCCTGAGGACCGGGGATCCCATCACGTCGTGTGCTCGGCCCCATATTTGTTTCGTGCCGTTTTTGCTCTTCTTCCCCATTTATGTTGGTTGGCGTTCCTTCAGTCCGAAGGAAATCCCTTTCTCGGACCGTGGCTATTAAAATAGGCGCGAGTGGCCAAAACATAACTCATGCCATCGTGACACTGTTTGCTGTTTGCTCTAAATTAATTTTTATAATCGTAAACGCTACGAATTTATTATATATTTTTCCGAGGTTTATTCCCAGATGGGAGCAGCATTGGAAAATTTATTTGCCACACTGTTAGAGTCAGAATGAAAGATACGTGGACGATTTCTGAAGTGGGATATACAAACTATACTTGAGGTTAGTTGAGTACCATTTGGGGCTTATTTATGAAGAAACAAGGTGTCACCCACAGTTGGGTTTTCATATGATAAAGAATCACTCGAGATATCTTCAAGGCCCCTCAAACAATTTGAGATAATCTCGATTTTCCTTCTGATATCCTAAAATTTTGCAACAATTGGAAAGGTTGTGAATTATCCTGTAGGTTGATAATCAACATATCTTCTGTCTTCTTCCTTCGAAGGTTCGGTGATGTTTCTGTATTGAGGGAACCTTGACGATTTCGGAAGTAGAAGATGCAACCAATTTTTGACCAGAGTTGAGGACCATTTTAGGCTGGGCTTCTTTATGAAAGACAATGTATCACCCACAATTGGAATATCATAAAGAGTCATTCTAGATACTTTCATGACCTCAAAGATATCACAATCTGAAATCACTTCTTCAGTAAACTTTCCAACACATTCAAAATTTGTGAATTATCCTGTGGGTTGATGAACACCGCCTCGTCTCGTCTCGTCTTGTCTCCTTCCTTGGTCGCTTCCACTGTTTTCGTATTAATACGATCCGACGATATGGATTGATCAATGATTAAATATAGCTCTTGTGCTGCGTGTGAGTGACGGTGGCGGCGGCGGACGTGAAAGCCCTATCTTTCTTCTGCGCATCGCGGAGCGCTATCTTTGGGGGGCGGCCAAGACGCTTGGGCCGCCGCTCATATCTCGGGGAAGTAAATTGTATTACATCTCCCAATCTATCTGAGAGCTAAGAAGCTGCCGGGTGGTGTGTATGTGTGGTGCAGCCACACCACTGCCACCATCACCATCGCCACGGCCACCGCCACCGCCGCCGGTGTATGAGAGTATGCGCGCACGCCTTGCGTCCCCCGAAACAAAGCAATTCCATCAGGCGATACCATCGCACATTATGACGTATTATTAGCGCATTACGGCTATTGGAGAGCGATTCAATTATTGGAATAGCGCCGTTGCGGCTGTAGCGCAATGCCGCCCCCATCGCCGCCACCGCTCCCGAAGAGAGCGTGCCACCACCAACGCAACCCCCATGCAACCCCCATCGACTGCGACGATGAGGACTCTGCTGATTCCATCGTCGGTCGTCTCTTTTACGAACCAATCTGTCTCTATGTTTTTAGTTGCGCATCTAAACATGAAAATTTTGCGCTCTTCTTTCAATGAACCCAAAAGAATCATTCTTCCTTAATGATACTTAGCCAATTTCAAGATTTCTTTGAATTGATTTTTCTTCAAGAATTATTGATCAGTTTCATAGCCTCAGGTAACAATGTAATATCATGAAGGATGAAGTCAAGAGACGGGACATGATTGAATATTGGATATTTGCTGTTTCGACTGGCGGCCGGTTAATTAGACAGTGTACTGATAATTGCAAGTAAACCGGTTAATTGATTGTGTATAATTAATTGCGGCGCGTTTTGTTTGGCCGTTCGGCTCGCATTCGCTGTGTGTGGGTGTGTTGGATGTCTGCATTGTGCGCAATAAACCATCGTGGACGCGTGCATTATATGCGCACCCCAATGCTTCCAGATCTATCCCACAGGCTGTGTGTACAGCTATGCCATAACGTTCCCCGAAAACCCACAGCCAACAACGGGAAAGTTCGCCACTCTTGTTGGTACGGTTCTGCGCGCAGAGCATCAAATCAAGCACTCGAGCAACACAGAAGCAAGCAACGTCGATATCCGATTTCGTTTTAATTACCCGAACACTCAACATCGTACTCAACTCCTTCCAGCAAACAGCCAGCCATTCTTCGGGCTTATGTGAGCTCTCTTTCTTGCCACCTACTCTTGAGCTGCTCTTCTTGCGTTTCCCCGTCGACTTATTGAGACGTACCAACACGTTTCACTCGATTTGGGGCTGAGGAATATGTCAAGCTTGCTGCAATTCCCAATTAAGGCTTTGAAAGTGTTTGTGGTCCAAGTGAAAATTAATTTGGCAATTTTGGAGGGATTAAGACGGACCTGCAAGTCTGATAAACACGTAGTCAATCAATCAATCAATCAATGAATTTGAAGATCTTGGTACCAAAGGGAAATTTTAATTAAATATAGGGATTTTTGTGAATATTAAACCGACCCTGTACGTTTGGCAAACTCTTGTTAAACGAGAACGTACTCGAGCATTAATTAACTTATTCATACCCCACACTCTCGTCGGAGTACTCGACGTGTATTGTTGCTATTATACCATAATTAGTTAACTAGAAATTTCCTCCTCGTGTAAATCATTAAGTAAGATTTTCCACGTTGGCCGATGAAACAAAGCCAAAAAAAGTAGGAAGGTCTGAAGAAACGCGATGAGTGAACAATTCGTCTCTCGTCGTTCTGGGCAAGAAAGAAAAGTCTCTCGGGTCGACCCTCAGAGCAGACTCGCGAAGGAAAAACGAAGACGATGACGCCGACGACATTTACGGTCGTGACGATTCAGCCGGAAAATTACTTATTTCTAATCAATTTATATACTTTCGTTGTATGGCGCTCGAGTTCTTCGTGTGTGCGTGAATGAGCCGAATAATACAAGCCACTGAAGCGATGAACGCGTCGAGAGAGCAGCGCAATCGATCATTGAATTATAATAAAACGCCGCAACAACTCCAAACGACGATGGCGAACAGTCCGAGGCGCAAAAACAAAGCGCGACAAAATAAAGCGACACGAAAAAGCTCATGGTGAAAAAACCAACTCTCAACAATAGGATATTGAGACGGGAAGAACTAGCGCATGTTCATGTTTGTTGCGTCTTATTTGCCAGGAAAACATTTCGCATCACGTGCTTCCGGTTGCAGACAAGAGTCCTGCGAGTCAGAACAACCACGTTGTACTGAAAGTTTACCAGTTTTTTGGTTGTTTCACATGTTCTTGTTATTTTTACACCCCGAAAATATTAACAGCTCGATGTAATTTACAAGAAAAACGAAGAACAGAAATTTTTAGCTGGCTTTGAGTTTGAATTTTTTGATACAAAATAAAATTCGGGTAATAAATAAGAGTTGTACTTACAGCTTTAATGTTGATCCTCCACGAAGGACAATGATGACTCTTTTTTGTTGATGAAGTTATCGCAGATTCACGAAAAGTTCAAGATGAGTTCACAAAAGGAAACACAAAACCAAAACGCGTTTTCCAAGTAGATTCAAAACCTCTGGTGTTGTTGTTGGTAAACAAATTGGGAAATCCCCGTTTTGTGGTGAAAAAAAAACAGAAAACACGAGGTCGCGTGCAACGTGCAAATTTTCGCCCGTTTTCTCCACCAAATCCCCGTCCGTACAACACAACGGACGGCACTCGACTGATGCGGAAAGCCGGAAAAGCAGCCGCCGTCGCCGCCGCCGCACGCACACGAGGAAAACCAGACGGGAATATTATCAATGAACAGGTCCGCACACACCAGAGAAATGCGATGCGATTACAACGTAGAACCAACAAGGAGCGCAACTTCCACGTCTTCGTCGGCTTCGTCGTCGTCGTCGTCGTCGTCGTCGTCGTCGTCGGACTCTGGTGCTGCTGGTGGGACGCTGACAACTGCGTGCGTTGCCGGTCGAAAGCCGAATGCGGCATGGAATGTGTTCCCGACAGAGGTTCCCGTCGTTTTCGCGTTTTCAGGAGCGGATGCGCACTCCACGTCCGCGGTAGTCTTGCGCTGAAGTCGGGGGCAGCAAGCTGGTGGACTCACTTGGGGGCGGTGTTTGTAAGTAAGAGAAGCAACGATGTCGATTACATTTGATTTTGGTTGAATGTCTCTCCGTTACCATTATATTTATTGCTTTTCCACTAACGCGAATAATAATAAGTGTAATGTCAGACACTCGAGCACAATGAGGCAATAAGTAAGTAATTTCTTGCAATATCAAAAAGTTGTTTTGTTCTCAGTTGGACTCTTACAACATGCCATTTATTACGGGTTTTATTCGAGTGGCATTGTGTCATTGAGCACTTGTGATTGATAATTGTTATTAGATTTGATCAAATTGCCGCTCATAAATGCGGTAAATGATAGTTTTTTGGTATTTTTGTTTGGGATGACAAATAACCTGATTATCAGAGGCGTGACATTTTCTAGAATGGAACATTATGGTTAATTGAACACTCTTTTTATATTTTGTATCGGATTTCCGCTAAATTTCTCTAATTTTACGCGTTTTATACAAAAAAATTTGGCTTGGATTAATTTAAATTTAGAGGTATAAAGGAAACTTTATTGTTTGAAACTTTCGCGTACCAATTTCAAAATAATTGAGACAATGTTACAAACTAAAGTTTAATTTATTATCGATTAAATTGTCTTTCCATAAACGAATATTAAAACTTCAAAGTTTGAAAATTTAAAATTTTATAATAAAGGGAAATTCGTGGACTAAAGAATCTGAACATGCAAATAATAAGTAGCTAATAATTTCAGTAACAAAATCTGGGCTCAAGTAGAAATCACCTCATAACTTTACGCAGCAAGTAATTAAAACGTATTTTAAACCCGAATGCAACACGAGGATATATGCGCAAGCCTGCCAATAGGACATAAATAAATGCGGCTTAAACTAATAAACAAGCAAATATAAGCGCATAACTTAAATGCAGATATATGATATGCGCTGAAAACACTTGCCGTTCGCGAATATTTATGACAACTACCTTTTCGCGTATCCCATCCAACTACCACCTCGATTTGCACACTCCAAAACCTACCATGTATTTGCGTGTAAATGTTGCTTGATAGAAGTATAAAACGGACGGGATTTCACTAAATTGCACTCGTCGACTCGCATAAATTCGCGCAACTGTTTGAACATCTTCAACTTGCATTCAACTTAAAACAGACATTCATATTAAATATTATTAAGCCCCCAAACAGATTAAATACGTCGGTGTTTTTGAGCTTGATTAATATTGCGCTTTTCGTTCGTTTCACTTTAAGTTGAGAGCCTTCTTCTGCTTCTTCTTCTTCTTCTGTCGTCATTGCGGGCGGACAACCGCAACCTAATATTTCTAAATTAAATTTTATTCGCGGGGAATTCATAAATGTCAAGTGAGCTACACTCGTGAATTTAACATGACTCAAAAAATAAAGAGAAAAATCATCATTGTATTGTTTTCTAGATTAATGTGTCAATATTCTGTACTTCTGATAAAATTCCTATCAAGTTAATTATAATTTAAGTCGCTTTGAATGTCTATCACACTTTTTGGTTTTTTCGTCTTGGACTGTGAATGAGTGTGAGAGCATCCGGTCGGTGTCATGTCTTTTCATTTCGGGGTTGCCGAACAGCGATAAGAAGAGCCAGGAAAAAATTAGATTGAAGGGAAGGGTCACTTAGTTTGCTGGTTCCGACACGATGAATGTGACACCATTGAGCACAACTTGCTGTCCGAATGCGAACGATACTTTCATATACATAAATACTTCTTTTATTGGGTGATTGATACCATTCAATGGGCATTTCTATAGGAATGAGGAACGAACGAGGGGAGGATTTTTTGTTGGAATATTGCTTATAATGGTACTCGTTTAAATGAGATTGATTCATGTGCACGTAATTCAATTAGAACCTGTAATGCTCGTTGTATTTTGAAGGAAAGATGGGGAAAAAACCAACGAAAAAATTGTTGTAGTCCAATGCGATGTAATGACAATAACAAAATTAGTACAACTCATATGAGTTGTTATTGCTTATGGTGGCATTGATAAATGAAGGAAATTATTATTAATCGTGCAATATTAAATTCCCTTAAACTGGAAAAACTCCAAGGACTTAGTTTTTTGCTGAACTTTCAGACTAATTAGTTTTGTGCAATTGAATTTGTCATATTTCAAAAACGAATGAATCGATTTATTTCAAATAATTATCTCAAAATATTGATACATTATACAATTAGTAACAATATAAAATCATATTGAGCCAAACTAAAAAATATGATATCAAAAGTAAATATTTGCTAGACAATTATTAGGAGCATTCTTAAATTAATCTCTCAAGTCTTTATTTGTCATCAAGCAATATCACAATAACAAAATAGGAAACATTTTGTTTTCACCTGACATAAAATTTATTGAATTTGCTGCAATATTACCACAATTGCGGTTTCGGTTTTTGCTGCATATGAAACTTTACAAATCGCACAATACAACAAATGATTCAATATTTGCACGTCCATGGAAGCTGGTGCAATTGTGCGTATGTGACTCGATGGATTTTATAGCGTTGCATCAACTGAAGGGGGGCGGCAGAAAGGACGTGCGGCGGCGGTGGCGAATTTCATTTCGTAATGCGCATCGAGTGTTACTAATAGTAAGTATGACTGGTTAATAGGATCGACACGTGAGCTGTCGGTATCAGCGGTAGCCGCAATGGTCACGTGCCGAGCTATCACTATCAGATATCTGTAATATGAAATCGTATCCAAACGGGCGCATTTTGGAGTTTGAGAGAAGAGAAAATTGCCCCACAACTCTGGCACCCAGATCGCTTTAAATGGACGAGACATTCGTACGATATATAAACCAATGCAAATGGTATTATTCACGTACAATCTCATTTATTCGAGCTAAGCGCTTGAATGCGTTTGCCGCCCCCGCAACCGCCGCCAACGTTGACATTGTCGTTTGTGCACAAAACGGCATCATCATCGGAGCTAATTTTATTATAAGCGACCACTTTATACAATTTCCCTTCGTAATACGCGAAATGCGCAAAATGTGCACTTCTTTTGTTCGTTTGATCTTTGTAATTTCGTTGAGAGCTCCGGGACCACAAATAAACAAAATGTAATTCGACGTTTACATTGCCTCAAGTTCTTTAAAATAAATGTTAAATTGCTCAATTCGGAGTAAAGTATGAAAATTCAAAGTTAAACTTGTTAAAAATTGTTTTCATTTTCTGGATTGTTAGTTTTAAACAACTCTGAAATTTACAAATATTTTGGCATGAACTTACACCAACTTTTAGTTTTTTAATTAATTATTCAATTTCTCTATGGTTCAAGGTGATTAACATTGAGAAAATGCAAATTTTTAGCGACCAAAATTAAGGAAACTTTTTTATATTTGGGGCATCATACAACTATTATTTTTACTTATAACTTCCAAACTAATTATTGTATTACTTTGAACTTTTTTTCATAGTGTAGATTTCTAAATTCTCTTTGAAAAAGTAGAGTTTGTTCAAACGAATCAAATCTCTAACTTCCGAAATTGTATCCAAAAATCATATGTAAGCCTACCATGAAAAATGGGGTACCATGAACATTATAGATGAAATCCTTAAAATCAACAATTAATACGGATTGCGGGCATTGTGCGCATTAAATGATGAATTGTTATATTTACGGATTAAAGTGCAAGAATCGAGTCTGCCATGGCTGAATCTGAGGGATTGTCTGGATACCGTGGGAACGCTCCGAAGACTGCTCCATAAATGGTAGCAGTGAGTGCGTTATGTGTTAGGGTTGGATTGAAAGTTGGCTTTTTTAGCCCAGCCATGGATCCACCATCCAACGTGGTGCACGCTTCGATAAGCGAATGGAAGTGACGCGACCACGCCGAATATGAATGCACATTACACGCCATTCACCACCTCATTGTTGCCATCGACTATCTGCCATTGTCTGTCTGATTGCGTCCTGTGGACCCTCGGTCACTACTCAGGCACCAGAGTAAAATATTATAATAGCTGGATCACTTTTTAATCTAATTATACGTGCTTTATGCGTGCGCTTCGTTCGGCATTCTGCGCCGATCGCTCACTCACAATTCCATCGAGCTGCCTATCTCTTCGTGCAGTTTGGATGTTCGCATTCCCCACTAGCCCGAATTAAATTCGCATCAGGGGTGCATTCGTAACGACTTATACCAAGTGTCCCCTGCAATTTTGCAACTTTGAAGAAATCTTTTCAGTGCAACTTTCCAAGAGAACTTTTCCATCGAAAACCTACTTTCCTCATTTGCAACCGTTGAAATTTCTGTACCAAGAATTGTTGATTTTAAAGGATTGAAATTTGGAATTGACATCAAAATCATTAGAATACAGCATGATCTAGACCTCGGATGCCAATCGGATTCAGTGGCTTCCATTCCCATATCAATTATTACTCATCCTGATTCCTCCCCGATTGATAACAAACATTCTGGAATTGTTGGGTGTGTGTGTTTGATGATGCGCTCGCTCTCATCATCTGGGCCTATTGATCAGTTTTCTCATGTTTGCTTATTTATATTGCTGGTTGCATCCCTGCAGCAATGACACAAAACGCATTACGGGCACATCTCATCAACATCACTTCTTCTCCTCTCAGCATGATGAGGAGGATCACTCTAAAGGGTTGGTTTGATTATGTACATATTAAAATTAATCCCGGGGGCTCCCTCATCGCCCAACTTCAAAATACTCGCGCTTCTTTGCCGAGTGCATGCACGGCATTAGATTGACGTAATTAATCAGGATTTTGTTTAATTAAATCTCGTCGTGGTAGCTCTTTGTCCCCTGGAATAACAAGTTTTCCATGACCAGTAAACGCAGAATGAGGGAGACAACATCCCTACGCAAATGATTTGCATTTTTCATTAATTACAAACTCTTTCAATACGTTAAAACATTCCAAAGAGAAAATATTCATCCGGGTACTTGGTATTGTTTTAAATTTTGCTATTCATAAATTTAACGTTAGTCTAGTGTTTAATTAGTATTTAGTTCATCCTTTGAATTTTTAATTAAATGTGAAACATTTTAATTGGATGAATTGGACGGACTCTCTAAAGGGAAGAGTTGTTTTATTACTCTTTTAAGCTGCAAAACGGCAAAGCATAAATGAATTACGACAATTATAGCTAAAATGCATTGCGGTTAATGCGAAAATGCTCTCGCAAATGAACAGCAGGAGCAGCACATCAAGAACAAAGAGAGCGCAGAGCACCGCAACAAACCGAAATCAAATTATTTTCAATTATGCGCCACTGCGTTCATTCCCATATCCTCTCGTTGTGTTGTTTATAAAACGCACAAAGTTTCGGGGCGGGCGCTTTTGTTTAATTCGCAACTGAATAAACTAATATAACAGTAATTATTTTCGCATGTGACCGACGCGGAATAGCGCAGAATATCACATTAGTGCATATCTCAAACCGTCAAAAAGTTTGCTAAACATAAATATAAATGATGATGCACATTTTTGCGTCCCTCATTTTTTGCGTTTTATTTTTGTTTCGTCTGCATGTGTGGCCGCACACGAAAGTGTTGCTGGGGGGTGGTAAAAGACGATAAATCTGATTTCTTTACATTATGCAACCGCAAAGACGATTTCGATGGCACCCCGAGGAATTTCGCCCAGCAGGAACGTATGCCAATGAAGATGCGCACGGCTAGGCATCGAACTAATTCCCGATCCCCATAAAGTTTTAACTTTTAAGGCATCCATATACATCGACAACGAATGGCGGTAACGCGCAAGATGCTCCCATAAGCTATTCATGTGGCTGGATGGGTGAAAAAGACGGTAAAGGTAGAAGAGATGGAGGCGGGTTGGTTTGGGTTGGCTTGGGTTGGCAAGAGGACAAATCACGCCGCATTAGGAAGTTTCCACTTCGAATCCCGACGGTGTAATCTGTCGGTCTTGGCTTGGCATCGGCCGCTGCAGCCACCGTCGTTGAAATCGCTTTGCACGTCGCTGACGTTGGAGATGGTGTAGCCGCCTCCGATGAGAGCATCCCGTCGCAACCATTAGGCAAAGTCGTCGAGGGACTGACCCGCGCGCGCTTGTATAAGGACCACAACTTGCCCATATGCAAGCATGGTAGCTCTCTTCGCATACACATTCATCATCGAGTTACACAAGCGTCCTGCAACTAAATCAGAATTTATATTGGGATTATATTATTACGCACACACACTAGAGTTGCCAGTAAATAGCCCTCCTCAACAGCCGCCAATTTGGGCCCGGTTCGCTCTAATACATACAAATTACAGTTTGACTTTAAAGTTCGACGGGCACGCATGTAAACTTGCGAGAAAGGCCAGAGCAATGGTCGCAGGACGGTCCCAAAGTAGCTACCCAAAACGTCGTCCTAGGTCCATATCTTATCATTAAATATTAGTGAGCATGCACGTCTTAATCTTTGCCTTGCAGCCCAAGCCCTAACGGCCTTTGATTTGCCATTCGAGGCATACAAAACAACTCGCAACTCGGTTCAGTGGGAGGCTGGGGAACGCGCAAACATTTAGTCAACCCAAATATGAGATAAATCTGGCGACTTGTAATTGTATACACAATTTTAAGTTGAATTTTAACTTTTGGGAGGATTAGGTGCCTTTGTATTCAACTTCCTTTGGGGATTACTCCAACCAAGACGTTTTTATGGTCGCTTTTGATTCGGAAACGTGTGCTCTTCTGTATTTAAACACATTATACTGCTGCGCAGATATTTTCAAAAGGCAATTACACAAACGACCAACGCTGCCAGCCCAGGCAACGTTCGTCAGATGGCTCGAATAAAAAACATTGCGTCGAACTTATAGGTTTTGATGATATTGCTGGGCATAAAATAAATCCGCAACACGAATCGCATAATGTAACGACCTTAATCCCGTTTACATTCAGTTTGGCGCTGCAGCTACCGAAATGTTTTGCTTGATGCAAACTAGAATGGATCGCAAAAATACACATCTCATGTTCGTACGGCTGGCACAAAGCGACATCGCCATTAGAGGTTTAACAATAAATAAAACCCTGATGTGGTCGTTCATTCAATGTGGTGTATGCCGATTTGTCCTTGTTGGCTGCATTGCAATAAAATATTGTTTGATTTCATCTAATATACGTTTGGCGCATGCAGTCCAATTCGATATAGTTTTCAAGATTCCGGTCGGTTACATATAAAATCTGCATGCGTCCCTGTTCCAAACGAAGCTTAACGAAAGTTTAACTAACAGACGATTTGATGAAGCCGGTATCAGGAGAACATACGTCGTTGAGGGTAAACTTTGAAATTTTACGTGTCGGTATTACAGAAATCGGTAATGGCTGTACCGCAAACGTAACCTCAATTATGGCTACACACCTATAGAGGGCGCAAGTTTCGCTTAATATCGGTATTACAGGAATTACAGATTTTGTACGAACATACCAATATCAAAATTCATGGAGGGAATAAAGTTATACTTTATTCCCCCTGATATCCTTGCATGTTTGGTATTTCAAACTGCTACAAACTCACAAATATTAGGATTACAAAATTCAGAGCTTCTCCATAACAGAGTTAAACAGTGCTCTAAGTAAAACAAAGTTTAATTTTCCTTTTCTATTATTAAACACATGAAATTTGTTCTTAAATACAATAAATAATCATTGCTATACTAATAAAAGAAGAGATCATATCATAAATAATTGTTGTAATAATTATTCAAAGTTTAAATAAGTTTTGAAGTCGGAAACTTTTTGTAATCGACGTGCATCGATTTTCTCATTGCACATGGGACATATATCTTCGTTTTCGATGATTCTGAAAATATTAATTTCAATGATGATGATGTCTAATAACAGTACATTAATAATAGTTATTGCTCACTTTATAAACTCGGATAATATTGCGGGAAAATCACATTCAGGACAAGCGGTCAAATCAGATGCGACAATATGCCGTCCCTAAAATGAAACTTATTAAAAACTGATTAAATTAATGAAAGAAATATATACCGTAACTATGCAAAATGGAATGTGGTTTTTGCAAACGTTGCAATCAAACTCGCTTTCAGGCAAATTATTTCCACAGTACGGACAAGGCGTTTGCTCTTCCATTGGGTCATCGTTTCCTTCCTTATCTTTATTTGCTTTGGGCGGTTTTCTAACTACTGCTTCAATCTTCTTTGCGTACTTGGGATCAATCTTCTTCCTGTACTCAGGTTTCATGAGCAAAGTGGCATATTGATGGGCTGCCTGTTTTAAACCAGCCCGATGACATTCAATCACTGCTGATGTTAAAATAGGAACAATATCTGCAACATCAGTATCGTTGTAACTGTAATATGAATGTGATATGAAAATATTAAACATACGTGACGGGAACTTTGATATGTTATTTGCGATGCGTATCAGCATTCGCGCGCCTTTCAAATGATCGCTACGCTTCACATGAAGACGCACCAAGATATAACTATGCAATAACATTAAGTTGATATACATATCATGTGGCACTTTGATGCCGTGATGTTTCAACTCTTGATACATTCCAAACAAAACATCATGCGCATTTCGATAGTTTCCATTAATTTGTTCTTCATTCGCGATGATAATTGCGGATTTGGATGCCTCTCTGAATTGTTTTCTAGCCATGTACAATCTGAACAAGTATTTCGGATCTTTTGGCATGCCATCCACATCGCCCAAAAGGTATTCAATTAATTGATTTGCCAGAGACTCATCATTCGATGAGGCCACGACATCAATCGCTGTACTCAGAGCTTCGTTCTCCTCCGAATTTGATTTAACGACACGCAGTAAAAGTTTCATCGCCTTATTGTACTCTTTGGCGTGAAACCAATATTTACCAGCGTATAGATAATTCCGTTCTTCTTCAAAGTAACGCGCCAAACTGTTAAAGTACTCTGGCTTGATTTCATCAGGATCCAAACTGTTTAGGAGAATTTCACCATAGAGTTGCAACTTAGAATGCTTTCGAGCGAGGTCGAACGCTTCATCATGACACTTGGAGAGCACCAGGAAACGAATAGCGGTGGGAAAGTCATTAAGTCGCTGGAAAAAGCGCGCAACCGCTTTGGCACCTTCAATGCTTTTCGTTTCCTGAACAATTTCAACAGCCACTTCTGGGTTGTTGAGGTAATCTAATTGGAGGCGCACAACCGAGTCAAAATCCTTGGCGTTATAGTACGCATCAGCTGCCTCCTTATATTTGCCCTCCATTTCTTTGGCCTTCGCATATTGAATGTGAATCTTGTTCGAGGTGACATGTGGTAAAAGTTCACCAACTTTGACCCAATTTTTCAGCTTGATATAACCACTGGCTGCACGATCGTGCTGCCCGGCGCGTTCGTAAAGTATAGCTGCATCAGCAACTTGTTTCTTCGCTTCCAGAATATCAGCGCATTCTCGATACAGTTGTTTGTTATTAATTTCATGCGCGATTTGAATACCATGCTTGTAGTTGCCGGTACGAATGGATGTTCTTGCAATTCCAGATTTGCAAGTGATTATGTGTTCTGTTCCGAGTCCGGTAGAGGATATCATAGGTTGCAAGCCTTTTTCATAATGCACAAACGCTTCCGAATAATTTCCTCTAGAAAATAGATAATGTGAGTTATAGAAGTTATAGAAATTATTATGTCATGTGGAACTTACGTGAATTCTAATTGTTGGGCATATTCCTTCGAAATGTATGGCATTTGTTCCGGTGCCATTTTCTTGGCTAACAATAATGCTTGGTCCCACTGTAACAAATCCCTACGCATATCGAGTGCCATTATCGGATTACTTGACTTTAAAAACCAAACTTGCGCTTGATCGTAGTCTCCCAAAAACATAGCGATAAAACCAGCTAGCATTCGTTGATCCTCCACATCCTCCAACTCATTAAGTGATTGCACCATAGCAACGTCCTCCAACTGCTTAAAAACACGAACGGCCAAATCGATTTCCAGATTTACAATTGCTTTGCGCGCAAGTTTCTTCCAAAGTTCTTTGGAATTGAGAAGCATGGCAGTCCCCCAGGCTGCTTGGAATCGGTGCAGGTCCAATTGTTTGTTGAAATTGTTTTCCAATAAGGCGCGGTCCTTTTCGATGCTCGACACATGCGAAACGTCGTGAGTCGTCAAAATTTGCTGAGTTAATTGACCACTTGGATTCGCTGACATGACCTCTCCACCATACATTAACAAAGGCATTTGTTTGGAGGGCAATGTTGTTGTTCCAATTCTCTGTATTGAAGCATCATATACGGAGAAAGTAACGTACAAATAAGTGACGATTTCGCTTTCGTCAAAAACTATGAAAACGTTGCGATCACTTAAATTACTATCCCAAGTAACTCCCAGAACTTTATCTGGTAGTTCAGGAATGGGAAGAGTTACATTCCCAATTGCATTATACAGAAATCCTTGGCATTTCACATCGAAGAATATAAGTCTGGTGCCAGCCGGATCCACATGAATTTCTTGAATTGCGACCTGGTGTTTGTACTGATTAGCTATCGCCCATTCTTCTACGCAAAAATATACGAGTTGTCCAATGTCTGTTGCATAAATCAGGAACTCATTAGTCAATGCCATCGAAGTAATGGATGCGCTTTGAAGAGATTCGTCCGGAAAAATTATACTTTCTCGATCTTCGTTTTCAGGCAGCGTATTATCAATCTGTGAAAGAGTATTGAGACTTATAAAAGTATTGATTGAGAATTATTTCATTAACGTACCATATGAAGTTGTATTTTTCCATCAAACATTACTGCTACGAATTCCGCATTTAACTTAATACTTTCAATCTGTCCTAAGTATTGCCGAACAGTTAGGACATGGTTGTGTGTCGACTCGTAACTATCCCGTTCGATTCTTGCCAAATCATAGAACCAAATGCGATTATTCATTGCGGAGGCCAAATGGAATGGGCCAATTGCGATCACTTGCGGCTCAATTTCCAATGTTACTGACACTGGAGGTTGTTTAATCTGGAATTTCAGCGAGAATTTTAAATCCCTTTAAGGTCAGTAAGTAGAAAACTTACTCGATCAATGGTGTAGTTGTAAAGACTGATCTCAACTAAATTGGATTGAATGGCAATTCGCGGGCCAGAAACAGCCATCAATGAAGGCATGTTAGCTACATAGACTACCACGGATCCTCCTCGAGTGCAAACACCAAGAAGTTGTCCATCAATGCTCCATGCAGCACGGTCAATACCAACTTCCTGATTAAGCGTAATAACGCTCAAGGTTTCCTGTAAATTTGCCGTTTCATGGATCTTCACCCTACAAAAGAAAAATTGTTTTTGCAATCCGCTTAACAGTTTTTATTTATTACTTACACATTATCGCCGGTAGATGCAACCTTCCCAGTGGCTACACATAAGGCCAGATCAGTCAGATTAATCTTATGATTTCTGACCTGAAACAACTCCTGTCCAACTTCCTTAATATGTGTGGAAATCGCAATAAAGTATCCTCCAGAAAAGCCCAATAAAATGTATCCATCTCCGTACCATTTGTACGTAATCATTGAGCCGTAATGTTGCTGAAATGCTAACTCGATAGGATTTTCTGGATCCATTAAGTTGTACAAATACAACGTTCGATGCCCAACGATCATGCTAACCGTATTTTCACCACCCACTCGTTCGTCTAACTTCATCTCGGAGAATTGCACGTCGGACGGTTCAGCTCTTAGAGAAATCACTCTCAAAGTGTCGCCTTCAGCATTGCTTATTGATATCGTTTTGTCTTCAGATCCGAGCGCTAAGAGATGGTCCTTATTCCAACTACCGCAAGTAATCTTTTTCGAGTGTTTTGCTATAATTGGAATTCGCCTGCAGTTTCAGAAATCAAATGAGGTTTATATGATAATGCAAGGAAATGGTAGCTTACTTTGAAGTGGCGTGATTATAAATTGAGACATTCCCTTTCGCTGTTCCCACGGCTAACATTGGAACGCCTTTCGCCCACAGGATACACGTTAGTGCATCACGAAGTCCAATATCGACGGTTTGCTTCTTCTTCGTGTTTGCATCCCAGAGAATCAACTGTGAAGATTGGCCGACGATGCCCAAGACATCGCCGTCTGAATCCCATGCAAAGCCCGAACACAAACTTTGCAAACGTATGATTTCTTGAGTGTTGCCGTAGCGATCGAAGATATTTACGATCGAATCTACGCCGGTTGTTGCTAAGTAGTTTGCAGACCCATTTTGCCAAGCAATGTAAATGTCTCCAGGGCCATGAGGTTGCTCCAGACGAAACAACATCTAAAAAGCATTTCAAATTAGTCGTTATTCTGTCCCAATGATGTAAACAATGCATTTTGCTATAATAAAAGTAAATGGTGCTAATTTTACCTTTTCCGTCCCCATCTTATTGGGAAGTTATTGGCTTTACGTGGTCAACGCTGAATACAAACAAACTTTTCATTGATATCGAACATTTTCAAGCAAACATCAATAAACCAAACTGACACCTGAACGACGCGTTGTTTCACCTGACTTTTCGACTGCACATGACGCTGGCACCGGTTTTACACCTGTCGTAGCTGCAGTTAAGAAACGCGTTATGACTCGAGAGAGCCACAGGTGAAGAGTTCTTTGTGCTGACCTTCACTAAGATCAGCTGAATGTTATTAAGTGGCTATATTTTAATTGATTTAACTTAACTATTACTTATTGTATACTCAGAATTCCTAAGCAATTTTAATTTATATTCCTTATGGAATCTTTGAATACAAGTAAATCGTTAAAATAATAGGATAGATAGGTTACTTACTGGATATTCGTTGCTTATATTGTGTTAATTATTAATTAGTTTGTTTGCATAACTTCCATTTTTACCATTTTTAGAAAATTAGATTTTAGAAAAATGTACAAATTTGACTGGTCGAGACATCTTACGGATGGTAGCTATATCATGTATACATGGTGTTACGTAAATTCATTTTTCTAAATATAAATTTAAGTACAGTTTTTAATTTATATTTATTCCTTGTTTGATAATACGTTTGAACATTTGTCTAAGGCAGTTAAAAAGTATTGAGTTATTATTTTACGAGCAGTAAGTTTTTCATAAAATCCAACTCATTGAGGTTAGTTATTTTCTTACTGGGCTTATGATGCTGGTGGCAATTAGTTTCTATCTCATCTATGGTGGCAGTGAATAAGTTGGAATAAGTGCTTTGTATTTCAATTTTATCTAGCTTTATCGCAATTTAAAACAATGTCGAAAAATAAAGAACTAATGAAGAAGGACGATGTAGTTCAAGCTGTATTAGTTGCAGATGACTTCTCTGAGAATTTCAAGCCTTTAACCAACAGTACCCCACTTGTAAGTGATATTTTTTAATGCTTACATATATATTTTAATTTGCAACAATTTTGGTCTGCAGGTTTTATTACCATTGGTTAATAAACCAATTATAGAGTACACCCTGGAATTCTTAGCTTTGGGAGGAGTTGAAGAAACATTTGTCTTCTGTAGTTCACATAGTGATCTTATCAAAGAATATATAAAGTAATCAATTAGTAACATTAGATTTACTTATAATTTAATATGAATTTTCAGTGATGTTAAGAAGACTGCCATATGGGCACATGCAATGGCTGTTAAGGTGTTGGTATCAGAAAGCTGTAGTTCACTTGGTGATTGTCTAAGAGATGTAGATGCGAAAGGTGTAATTAGAGGCAATTTTATTTTGGTTGAGCCTGGTGTAATATCAAATATAAAATTATTGCCTTTATTGCAGGAACACATGTATGATATGTCTGATTTTCAAATAATATTTCTCTATAAATATCACTTTTAGTGCAACATTGAAGCAAGACAAGGGAGCTACAATGACATTAGTGATGCAGGAAACAGGATTGCAACAAAGTGGGAGATGTCCCACAGAGGATACACTTATTGTTACAAATGAGCATAATCAAGTACTATTACATAGAAGATGGGCTGGTGAACAGAATAAGATAAAGTTTCCTTTGGAAATGTTCATGGAGCATATTGATGTAAACATTCTACATAATATTAGAGACACTCACATTTCTATTTGTGGGCCTAGTGTTCTCCCTTTGTTTGCTGATAATTTTGATTATCAGACCAGATGGGATTTTATTAGAGGTATTATGATGGTTGATGAAGTTGATGATAGCACAATTTACTGCCATATACTGAAGGATGGTAAAATGGGAGCTGCAGTTACAAGTTGGAACATGTATCAAAGTTTAAGGTTTATTTTCCTGTTTTTAAGTGTATATTTGTCTTTTATGATTTATTTTTAGTTCAGATATAATTGCTGGCTGGTTTTATCCTATCAACCATAAGATTCAATTGTAATATTTGACACAAAATGACTGTAAACATAATAATGCATAATATTTTTCAGAGAAAGTACGTTCCGTAAGAGCTTGGTGCAAGGTGAAAATTGCAAATTATCTTCTTCAGCTGACATTTCTGATTGTGTTCTCGGTAATAACGTTATCGTAGGAGAGAGAGTTATTCTAAAAAATTGTATAATCTTCTCCAATGTTATAATCAATCATGATTGTAATCTGCACAATTGCATAATTGGCAATAAGTGTATCATTGGGAAAAAATCGTCATTATCTAATGGTACAATTCTTGGGGATGACGCCGTACTTAAGGATAAAACGGTTTTGAATGGCGTCGTCGTTCAATCAACCGAACCAGAAGAAGGAGATTTTGAAAAACTGGGTTCGAAATTATATAAAATTGTCCCAGATTCTGAAGCGGATGAAATTTACAGAAATCGTTTCAATGTGCAGAAAACCCTTATTGAGACGTATGATGACGGATTTGAAACGACCGATAGTGAGGATGAGTCTTATAAGACCACTCCGGTTCCAGAGGACGATACCAAAAGTTAGTACAATTGTGATGCATTTCTGATTTGACACTTCCTGATGGGTGAATTCTTGTAGTGTTCTTTAATGAAGTCACCGATAGTTTGGCACGAGGCATTGAAGATAAATTGCAATGCAATAACTTGATTCTCGAAATTAATTCGTCTCGCTATGCATATAACGTTTCTCTGAAAGAGGTTTATACATATTTTATTTGTGCAAGGGCTCTTTTCAAGGTTTGTTTTATTGTAGGTAAATTACATTGTCTCAAAAGCTATCTTGAGCTTGCCGTTTCAATTGGAAGATGGGTCACAGTACTTGTCAGTTTTACGACGTTGTTTGTTGTACTTTGTTCCGATCCTCAAGAATTATATTCGTGACCACGAGTCGATGTTGGATTGCTTACAAGCTGTAGAGGTACGTATTTTCGGTTTTGACTACTCTATGTTTTATGTCTTTTGTTTGGGTTTTAGGATGTGGCCATATCAAATATTGAATTGAACACATGTCTTGTAAAGGTATTGAATTGGCTTTATGATAAGGACTTCCTAACCGAAGAAGCAATCATAGTTTGGTTTGGGAAGCTTGGCAAGTCGGCACCAATTCATTCAAAAGTGCTGCCATTCATTCAATGGCTTCAGGAAGCCGAGGAAGAATCCTCGGAAGATGAAGATTAGTGTATTAATTTGCAACAATACAATCTTTATTCAATTTCCTATTATATAATTTCATTAGTAGGTTTCAAACGTAAAATAACGGGAACACTTGAACATGGTAGAATACCGAGTTCAGTTGCAACTCCAGTGACATATTTTGGGGGTGTTACGTCGTACATCAAATTCAAAGCACTTAAATAGTTATTCTTGCTCGTTTCCATCAAATCATTTGAATCGCCTAAAACACACTCATTTAACAGCTAAAATTGTACAAATCTTACAAGCTTACCAATTTCATTGTAAACAAAACTGTCGGTTTGTGCCCTCTCGCAGAATTTGAATGTTTCGCAACAAACTAATACAGGTTTCATATGCATTTTGGCGATTAGTGCTACCAAAGCAGTTCCGGTGCGTGCGACAACATAGCCATTGTTTAATAGGGCATGAGCACCCACAATGACTTTAGTTGCCCGATTCATTATAAAACTTGTTGCCGTAATAAGTATGTATGTGCATTCGATCCCGGCTTGTACCAATTTGTTCAATGTTTGACGGCCTTCCAGCAACGGTCTGGAATCGATTACGATGACCTTGAAGCGTTTGCCGGCTTTCTTCGCATCAATAAGCACCTTGTTAACTACAGACGAATGTCCATATGTAAGAATAACATCGTCGTCGGTGATTTTCTCACAAATTTTTAAACTGATTGCTGTCACCGCCTTCACCATTTCATCTTCCACGTAATTATCTACCCAATCTAGCATGATCTTGCGTTTCTCAGTATCGGTAGCCGTATTAATCACCTGGGTTAGATGAAATTTGAAATTTCTCAAGGCATTAGTCATTGATACAGCAAATGGTCTGCATTTCTGTAGATGATCCAAATTTGTATTTAAATGTGCCTCAAACGCGCGACACATTTCTTGATTTTGTGGTGTCTGGAAGTCTTCTATCAATAATTTCAATGTATTAAGTAGTGCCAGACATCGTGCATCTGAGCCAATTACTGTTTTGGCAGCATACTGTGCCCCTAGTTGAATAAATGATGGGTGTATACCACTATAAGTTATCAGAGGTTTATAACCCATTCTCTTCTCCAAGTGGCTGAATAGTTGTACTCTTTGACTTTGCTGAGATTCCACTAATTTTTTAGGAAGCTTAGCTGAATTTATATCATGTACTTTTAATGTTGCATCAAGTGCACTCTTTGCTGGCATAGCTATGTTTGGAGGTCCACTGCTCTCTTTGACATCCTTGGCAGCTTGCTTTTGTAATCTTTGTTTTTCTTGCACTTCTCTTCTTTCTGCTCGTAGCTGAGCTTTACTTTTAACCCCTAGAAAAATTGATAAGTAGTTTAGCTAGGGCAAAATTAATGATATAACATACCATCCTGATTTAGTATTTGACCAGTTAATTGAACTCCTTTTGTAGGAAGAGATATAGTAGATTTTGTCAGTGTTGATTTACTTGCATCATCATTTTTATTTGTGCTGCTGTTCACCAACTGTTCAGGGTTTTTGCCAGGTTCTGTGACCCTCTTTTCCTCAACCTTTAATCGCCGTCTTTCCTTCTTGGAAAGTTGTTTATCATTCATTTTTGAATAGTGAACTTTAGAGTTAGAAGACTTTTCTAAAATAAATTAACTGTAAATATGGACTTTCAGCCAGGTTAGGTTAAATTGCAAGTACAGGGCGTTTTCAAAGTCAATACAATGAATCGCAAGTAATGGGGCTATTAAAATCAGTATAATAAATGATTATCGTTAACGCTTCACAATAGCTAAATCTTTAATTTCATCTAGTTACAAAAAAATGAACAGTTTTGAGTGCAAATTAATGCAGGAAAGTTTATCTGCTCCTGTGGTGAAAGTAAAATCTCATATTACTCCCTTTGTATAGTTGGTCCGATGAGGATTGGTTTTATGACTACTTAGTCAAGTTTCAAACCGCGGGAATAAAGTACCTATTTCAGGATATTTCTTGTTATAAAATTATGTATTGTTGCAGTCTTCATGCTGTGTGTTCCCATTGTAATAAATTAACAATTAATTTCTATGAAAGTGATAGGTGAATGAAACTTTCAATACTTATGGAACCTTCAGGCATAGAACAAATACTTCAGGTATTTGGAGTCTGTCACATCTTGGAAGAATTTCAAGCAGCAATGTATAATTAAACCAACTCGTTTAAACTGCAACTTCTAAGGGTATTTTATAAATGTTTCTGTAAATCAATTAGCTGAACAAATCACTTATTATAATTCTTGCTATAGAGTATTTTTTTTATTGTTGCTCACTACATATTCAATGAAATGAAATGTATAAACATTGCTGTAAATGCTACAATTGAACAGGGTGTTTTTTTATTGTTGGACCTAGGAAATAAAGTCATGACCAATTTCTATATGTTGAAAGAAGAAGAAAGCAAAATTGGACTATAGTGGTATCATATAAACCATTTGTGTAATATTTCTATTTATGTGGTGCGTTCTTTGAAATTTGTAGTTGTTGTACACATTTCCTGAAAATCCTGAAACTTTTTTGAAAATGTGCAAAAATGTACCAAAGACTATAGTCTTTGAAAAATTTGCAAAAATGGCAACATTCTTTAAAGTTGATTATTCAACTTTAAAGTGGCAAGTAATGGGACTTTTTGACTGATTTTTTGTGCGTTTCATTCAGAATTAGGTGCTAAATGTTTCTAGCAACATTTCCTGAAAATCCTGAAACTTTTTTGAAAATGTGCAAA
>JARJDZ010005864.1:23080-46047 GCA_030264555.1 Aleochara sp. GC000083
CTCGAAAAGTAATGGGACTTTTTGACTGATTTTTTTTGCGTTTCATTCAGAATTAGGTGCTAAATGTTTCTAGCAACATTTCCTGAAAATCCTGAAATGTTTTTGGAAATGTGTAACAAAATCTCGTACATTGCTTTTGCCTTGTTCTATATTTGTTTTCAAGCAACCCTTTGCTGTATCGGATTGGTTTATAGATCATTTTAAGTAGCATTTGGTGCCCTTTAAAAGAGGAATGAAACGTTTCCGGTTTTCTGGCGGAAAGTGTTATTTTTTCGCATTTAAAAAATTCCGCGTTTTTTGCAATTTTCATGTTTTCTCGGGATCCCGCATTGCGATCGGGTTGGTAATCGCGGCATCTAATAGTCTTAGTTCTGATTTTCGACAATTTTATGGGCTCGAAAATGAGCAAAGACTATAGTCTTAGTACTGATTTCGACAATTTTATGGGTTCGAAAATGAGCAAAGACTATAGTCTTAGTACTGATTTTTAACAATTTTATGGGCTCGAAAATGAGCAAAGACTATATAGTCTTAGTACTGATTTTCAACAATTTTACGGGCTCGAAAATGAGCAAAGACTATAGTCTTGGAACTAATTTTCAACAATTTTAAGGGCTCGAAAATGAGCAAAGACTATAATAGTCTTGGTACTGATTTTCAACAATTTTATGGGCTCGAAAATGAACAAAGACTATAGTCTTAGTACTGATTTTCAACAATTTTATGGGCTCGAAAATGAGCAAAGACTATAGTCTTGGAACTGATTTTCAACAATTTTATGGGCTGGAAAATGAGCAAAGACTATATAGTCTTGGTACTGATTTCGTAGAATATTATAAGCGAAACAATAAATGTTGAAACACCCCAACACTTCGATTAGTCATAAAAACCAATACTCAGCGGACCGACCATAGACAGTGGGAATAAAGTGGGTACTTTACTCCCGCGGTTTGAAACTTGGCTAAGTGATCATAAAACCAAATCTCAACGGGCTGACTATATACGGGGAATAAAGGTGCGTTTTACTCCCCCAACGATCTACTTCTGCTCCATTCACGACCATAACCAAAAAATAATCAAGCTACAAATAGTAATGAAAAAATAAAACATTGTGAGAAATTAAACTATTAATTTAATACTAAAGATAAACAAACAAGAAAGAAGAGGTTTAATAGAAAACACAACAGCCACAATTTGTTAAAGACCACAACACATGTATATTAACAGTACAAAAATGGTTTATACGATACCACAATATAATATGAAGCTGCTGCAGAATCATTCATTTGAATATTTAAACAATGATTTCATCAGTAACAATATAATTAATGAAATATTATTCAATAAAAACAGTTCACATACTGAATATAGTGAAAAGAACTGAATAGATTACCTTATTAACATGCCATGTGTGCCACTGTTAAATACAACACATGGAAACCATTACAGTTCCTCCAATGCATGATAAATACTCAATATTTCTGTAACAATAAGAATAATGAGTTAATTGCACAGATACTGAATATATAGGAATGAATTATTTATATGATACCTTGTAGATATAGATTATAGGCAGGAGGATTGAGAATACATCAATCTGTATGAAGGCCTCTTGTGGAGGGTCTATTATGCATATCTCCTTGGCAACTCACTCCTCTACCCAATTTAGAAGTGTATAGAATTCAAGGATTCTATTGGGGTGCAGGTTACCAATGTACATCATGCCAGGTAGAACCTTTCCCAAGACATGCTGCCTGTTGTAGGAATTTCTTGCTAGTTCTGGACAGTGGCAGAGGATATGCTCTGCTGATTCTTCATTTCCCCCACGTCCTGCAACAATTAAGAGTGATTTAATTGCTCACATATTGAATTTATAGGAATGAATTGTCTATACAATACCTTGGAGATGAAAATTGTTGGCAGGAGAGTGGAGGGTACATCCATCTGCAGCAAAGCCTCTTACAGTGGGCCCTTTGTACATATCTTCCTGGTAACTCACACCTCTGCCAAATTCACAAGGCTGTAGATCTCAAAGATTCTGCTGGGGTGTAACTTGCAGATGAATGTCATGTCAGGTACAATCTTTCCCAAGATATGCTGCCTGTTATTTGCCAGTGCTGCTGTCAGGTACAATCTTTCCCAAGATGTGCTGCCTGTTGTTTGCCAGTGCTGACCAGTGACAGAGGACATGCTCTGCTGATTCTTCATTTTCCCCACATCTTGTAACTGAATCAAAATAGAGAGCTAATTGGTCACATAATGAATATATAGGAATGAACTGTTTATACAATACCTTGCAGATGTAGATTACATGCAGGGGAGTGGAGAATGTATCCATCTGTACTGAGGCTTCTTGTGGTGGGCCCATTGTGTGTAACTCCCTGGCAACTCATTCCTCTACCCAATTCACAAGTCTGCAATGCTTGATGATTCTGCTGGTGTAGCTAACAGATGTACATCATGTCAGGTACAATCTATCCCAAGATGCACTGCCTGTTGTTTGCAGAGATTGGCAGAAGACATGCTCTGCTGATTTTTTATCTTCCCCACCATCTCTTATAGTAAAAACAGTGAGCTAATTACTCATATATTGAGTATATGTATAGGATTGAATTGTTTAGACAATACCTTGTAGATGTAGATTATAGGCAGGAGGGTGGAGAATACATTAATCTGTATGAAGGCACCTTATGGAGGGCTTATTGTGCATATCTCCCTGGCAACCCACTCCTCTACCCAATTTAGAAGTGTATAGAATTCAAGGATTCTATTGGGGTGCAGGTTACCGATGTACATCATGCCAGGTAGAACCTTTCCCAAGACATGTTGCCTGTTGTTTGCTAGTTCTGTACAGTGGCAGAGGATATGCGCTGCTGATTCTTCATTTCCCGCACATCCTGTAACAATGAAGAGTAATTTAATTGCTCACATATTGAATTTATAGGAATGAATTGTCTATGCAATACCTAGATGTAAATTGTTGGCAGCAGCAAAGCCTCTTGCAATGGGGCCTTTGTACATATCTTACTGGTAACTCACTCCTCAGCCAAATTCACAAGCCTGTAGATCTCAAAGATTCTGCTGGGGTGTATGTTGCTGATATATGTCATGTCAGGTATAATCTTTCCCAAGATGTACTGCCTGTTGTTTGCCAATGCTGAAGAGTGACAGAGGACATGTTCTGCTGATTCTTCATTTTCCCCACATCTTGTAACAATGAAAATGGTGAGCTAATTGCTCACATATTGAATATATAGGAATGAACTGTTTATACAGTACCTTAAGTATCAGGAGCTGTTACACCTATCATCTATCAATGTTGCTTGAGATTCATGGCAAGAACAATCATTCCCAGGATCCAATCCATTGTCCACTAGTGCTGGATAGTGTCAGAGGATATGCACTGCTGAATCTTCATCTTCCCCATCCTGTAATTAATATATAGAAATGAATTGTTTACACAATACCTCAAGGATGTTGATTATAGACAAGAGTACAACCATCTGCACCAAAGTCTTTTGTGGTGGGCCCATTGTGCACACCTCCTTAGCAACTCAATCCATTTCACAAATCAGTAAAGCTTGAGGACTCTGTTAAGGTGTATCATATCAAGTACATTCTTTCCCAAGATTGGGATTATTTGCTAGGGGCAGAGGGCATGCTGTGTTGATTCTTCATCTTCCTCAACCTGTAACAATAAAAACAGTGAGTTAATTGCTCACATATTGGATATATAGAAATTGTTTATATAATATCTTGTAGATGCTGACTACATGCAAGAGTAAATCCATCTGCATCAAAGCCTCTTATGGTGGGTCCATTATGCATACCTCCCTAGCAATTCTCTTCTCTACCCAATTCACAAGCCTGTCAAGCTTGAGGATTCTATTTAGGTGTAGGTTACTGATGTATATCAAGCCAATGCATGCTGTCTGCTGGACATGAATAGTGACAGAGGACATGCTTTGCTGATTCTTCATCTTCCCCATATCCTGTAACACACATATTGAAAATATAGGAATGAAATGTTTAGGCAATACCTTGATGATGTAGATTACAGGCAGGTTCATGGAGAGTGCATCTACCTCCCTGGCAACTCACTCCTCTAGCCAATTCACAAGCCTCTTAGGATGTAGGTTGCTGATGTACCTCAAGTCAGATACAATTTTCCTAAGTTGTGCTGCCTGTTGTTTGATACTGATGAACAGTGGCAGAGGACATGCTCTGCTGATTCTTTTCATCACATATTGAATATATAGGAATGAATCATTTATCCAATATTAACTGTAAGAATATACCTTAAGGTATTACCTCAAGAATCTGCACCTGTTGCACACAATATCACTTCCAAATGTTCGATGTTGATTTGTTCTTCTTTGTGATAAAGTCTCCAATTCCATTCATTGCTGCTTGAAATTCCACCAACATGTGGTAGATACTTTAAGGTTCCATATTTAAAAATAAGTTGTAATATTCATGCACCTATTGCCATCATAGAAATGAATTGTTTGTTTATTACCATGAGATACACAGCATGAATACAGTCCTCTGGGTAATAGTTTCAAAATATGCACCACAATTTAAAGTTCCTCAAACATGTAGTGAATACTGCAACAATAGATAATTTCCAAATAAAACATATTATGAAATATTTGTTCATCTAGTGTATTTATAGGCATAAGCTGTTAACAGAATATTGAAGCAAGTTAGCAATTCGGAAGGAGGGAGTAATGTCCGAGGGAGTAATGACATTACTCCCTCGACGAAAATGAATGAGTGTAGAGCGACAGTGGAGCTGCCAAACGGGAATTGTGAGTACTATATTTACGTTTTTATGAATGGAATTCCAATCAAGGTCGCGTATATCGTGGAAAAATAGTAAAATATAGTAAAACGTAGTAAAACGTAGTACAAAGAATTCATTCATAAATATTAAAAATAAATGTATGAATTTTTAACAAAAATGTACGATTTTAGATAAAGAGCTGGTATTTTTAGTATAGATTAACATCAAGAATTATATTTTAATGCATTTTCGAGAGAATAAAAAACGTGTCGACGAACTTCTCAAAAACGTGTGCAACCGATGAAGAAGTCTTCGTGCCGTTGACTACCATGAAAACTTCGTTGGTGTATGAGGAAGCGAAAATCAAGTTATCACTGGATAAATTCCTGGAGGGAAAAGAGTTTCTCGAGCGCGCATTCACTTTCATCTGAAACATGGAATCCCAACCATTCATTTATCAGCTATCTGCACATGCGGATTGCTAATCATATGGGGTCTGCCTTGTCCAAATTGGACGATTATGTATCGCCCACAACTCTCCTGAAGGAAATCACTACCAAGGAAGTGCCGATAAACTTAATAACATATAACATGAGTCTCAATAAGTTGCAAAATTAATTTGTCACCTACAGTTTTGTTGCACTACCGAAGAATACCGTGGGTGGAATTACTGGTAAATATTCCAATCTAAAAGAAAACATGAAAAAATCTGAAGAAAAATTATTAATTTAATATTAAGTATAAACGAGGAAGAAAGAACAGGTCCAAAGGAAGAGACAACAGCTGCAAATTGTCAAAGACCAAACCCTATATAAACACTAATGGTTATACTTATATAATATCATGATATGAACCTGCTGCTGAAACATATATCCATTTGAATCTACAGGTTCATTGCATCCTAAAAATTTATTGCATGAAAACTTCTGCTCAAAATTGTATTGTAAACCATAGATCAGATATATGCGGTATAATTCTTTTGTATGCTGGAAAACAGACAGGTAAAGACCAAGACGCCTTGGTGGTCTTGCTCGCCAAAAAACATACACTCCATGTGTAAAAAATCCAATAAATATTCAAAATGAAATTAAAAATACATAGAACTTGTAAAATGGGTCAAGTTTATTGTAATTGGTTATTCGATGCAGTATTCTACAAGCAAAAAGCAATCTTACTAACAATAAATTACATATTCTACCTCTCATGAAATTTTTGTGTTCAAATCTGGAACTCGTTTATTTTTGCGTGTCACACTTTTATTTAAACGCATATGCGTGTCTTCGATGACTCGCTAGCAGTTGAAAATTGAATTACAACAACAGCATAAGTAGCCATCAAATTCACCATCATGAAGAGCATCTTGAAGTCAACATCAAAGAAACCTGCAGCCGATATATCAAGTGAACGGGTAGTGATTTCCCAAATTAACATTTTCAAATTTCGGCGCACTTTGGCGCAATTTGCAAATATCTTTAATAGTTCGTGCAATTTTTTTCTAAGTTGTTTGATTTCCTCTTTAATAGCTTCGCAACATGATGCCAAAATGACCAGCGAGATCTGCAATAAATGAAATGTATATTTCAATAATTAAATTCAAATTGAATATAAATCTTGACTCAGAAATACTTGCTTCAATCAGTATGCTTACCACATAGAATATAGTACTAATAACGGATTGCATTATATCCAATGCTAATAGTACATCTATATGCACGTATATGTGAATAATACTCAACAAATATAAAATTGCAAGCATTACAATATAAAATAATTGCCATCCAAAAAGTTGGTTACTAATATCGATTATATCAGCCAGTTTATTGTACATTTCTCGAATGCAAATCGTACTTTTTTCCACTTTGATTATGTCTGTATAAGCCAATGGCGACCTTCTGGTTGTAATAAGTGGATCAATAAGATTATTTAATATGATAAACTTTTCAAGCATTTGTTTTAGTGTGATCCAAATTACAGACGTGGTCAAAAAGTAGATATATGATAAAATAAAGTACGAAATAGATTCAAGAATATTGTCAACCACCCAAATAATATTTTCGCTGACGTGAAGCAATATAATTGTTGCATTGAAGATTATCCATTTGACTTTATACTCGTTGAGATATTTACTGCGTGCGTTGGGTACAGATGAGAAATTACTCGTAAGCAAAGCTTCAAAATCGTGAAATAATTGCTTTAATTTTACATATTCATCCACACTGAATACGTTTAGTTGTAATATATTCATTTCAATAATGAAATAAACAAGCGGTAGGTAAAGTAGATTCATGAAAAGTTCTGTACCAGACAGTTCTTGTATGCATAATAGGTACAGTAAAATTGATATTGCTAGTGTTGTTAGTACTGTAATGCAAAATGTACGAAAAATTCTCCGCGTTCGACTTATTTTTTTCGGGGGTATAATGCACAAAAACTGCAACGTTTTTTGAAACCAAACATCTGTAGACATGGTAGCAGTTGTGAGTATAATTCCGTTGAGTTTTAGATTAATAAAATGCTTTAACTAAAGGGCAAATGCCGCTGATTAATTATTCACTTAATTTAATATTTATAGAACAGAGTTAAAAGACTACCAAAACAAAACAACACATAAACATGTTTTATGTGAATAATTTGGTCATATCATTGGTTACATTTTAATTGCTAGGCATGTCATTCTCCTTTTGAAGTTATCTCTTTTAATAGAAGTAAATCGATTATATTGGTGGGTTCGAAAACCCAGTATTAACATATACTAAAAAATTATGGTTTCATAACTTGCGCAACTAAACAGATATTTTATCGCATCATTTTGAGAAGTGAAATAACTATTACTTTTAACTATTTAATTATATAACTATATGAATCACAATAACTTTTACAATTGGTAACGGAAAACGGCTGTACACCAACAAACATTTTAAAGTTTTTATCTGATAACATATTGAAGACATGTTAGTTCATGTTATTTATTCCTCAATTAAATTTTGCTCTTCTATTACCTCAATGCAATAATGTTTAAACACATACGCACACGTTCGACGTCTCATTAGTAGCTGTAAACTGAATTATAACAACCGCGTAAGTAGCCATCAAATTCACCAACATGAAGAGCATCTTGTAGTCAACATCAAAAAAACCTGCAGCCGATATTTCGAGTGAACGGGTATCATTCTCAATGATTAACAATTTGAGATTTCGGCGTACGATAACGCAGTTGGCAAATACTTTTAAGACTTCGTGCGCTTTTATTGTAAGTTGTCCAGTTTCTCCCTTAATAGCTTCACAATTTATTGCCAAAATTATCACTTGACCCTGAAATGAATGAGATGTAATAAATTTTAATCATTTCTGTCATCTAGTTGCTTACCACCTGCAATATATTACTCATGATAGATTGCGTTACATCCCAACTTCCTGGCATATTAAAATTTATATGGACAAGACTCAACAAATATGATAGTACAAGCAAGACTAGACATAATAGATACCATCCAAAGAGCTGGTTAATGATACCAATGATATCAGACAGTTTACTGTACATTTGTCGAATGCAAATCACACTTTGTTCCACTTTGATTATGCCCACATTTCGGAATTGCTGTTTTCCAGTTGTATTAAGTTGATCAATCAGATAGTTCACTATGATAAACTTTTCTTGCACATGTTTCAATGTTAGCCATACTACTGCTATAGTCATTCGGAACATATAGGTCAAAATTAGGTATAAAAACATTTTAAGAACAGTCTCGGTGTGAAACATAAAATATTCGCTGATATGGACCACAATAATAATTGCATTTAAGATTATACATTTGATTTTGTATTCATATTTGTTGCCGAATTTGGGCACATTAGTGAAATTGGTCCTAAGCAAATAATCAAAATCATGGAATAATTGCCTTAATTTTATAAATGCGTCCACATTTAATAAATTGTTGCGTAGTACCATCAGCACAATGAGCAGCGAAACTAAGATGATGTAGAACACATTTAAGGTGAGAAATGTTCCAGACACTTCGTGTACAAGATTGTATATTATTAAAGACAATGTTATCAATATAAGTACTGTTGCGCAAAATGTGCGTAAAATTGCACTTGTTTTAGTTACTTTATTTGGCGGTTCTAGGAACAGAAGCTGGAATGTTTTGTGAAACCAGACATCGGTAGACATGATTGTAGTTATGGCCACAATTCTTTGAAATTCAGATCAATAAAATGTGAAGTATTAAAATAAAGGTTGTTAATTATTCATTTAATTTAATATTTATAAGCCAGAGTCTAATAATCGTCAAAACAAATTAGCATGCATCAAATTGGATATTCATTAATTTTTTTTCACTGAAAGTAAGACAAATTTGGTCTAGTAGCAATAAAAACATTTTAATTATTGGGCATACCTTACTTTATTCAATAGAAACAAATTGTTTCTTGTTAATTTAAAAATTTTAGGCTGTTTCATCAAACATTCAGTTTATTATTTGTTTTAGTAATTTATAATAATTAACAACTTTCATGTTTTGGGTCATAATTTTTTGTATTTGCCAGTAATTTCCTGGTTGATACTTGGTAAAAGGTTTCATGCATCTTCGAGTAGACTATTTTAATAATGAAATCTGAGCAAAATAAACTATACTAGTTAAATATAGGACTGGTTGCTGATGGATCTACTTATTAGCGGATGTAAATTGAATTATAACAACGGAATAAGTAGCAATCAAATTCACCAACATGAAGAGCAACTTGTAATCAACGTCAAAGAAACCTGCAGCCGAAATTTCCACTGAACGAGTAGCATTTTCAATAATCAACCATTTGAAATTTCTGCGTACGTTGATGTCATCTGTAAATATTGTTAATGCTTCATGTGATTTTCTTGTAAGTTGTACAGTTTCCCTCTTAATAGCCTCGCAATTTGCTGCTACAATTACTAATTGGCTCTGAAATGCAATAAATTTTAAAACCAATAAGATATCTGTCTTCATTTGCTTACCAACTGGAAAGCAATACTCATGATAGATTGTATTATAAACCATCCTTCCTGTACATTAATATGAACCTGAAGAATACTCAACAAATATACTAATACAAGCAATACAAAGCAAAATAAATGCCATCCAAAGAGCTGGTTAATTATATCAATTATATCAGCCAGTTTTCTATATAATCCTCGAATGTAAATCACTCTTTCCTCCACTTTAAAGTCAAAGCTTAAAACTTTGATTGTGTCCGAATTTCCAGTTGTAATCAGTTGATCAATCAGATTATTTAATATGACAAACTTTTCAAGAAGATGTTTTAGTGTGATCCATACTAATGATACAGTCATGCAGTAAATATAAGTTAAACTAAAGTACAAAATCAAAAGAAGGAAAGTCTCTGTCTGCCATATCAAATATTCTCCCAAATGAATCGTTATAATTACTGCATTTACGATTATCCATTTGACTTTATATTCATTTATATATTTGTTACCCATTTTAGGCACATAGGTAAAATCGGTTTTAAGCAAATCATCGAAATCGTTGAATAATTGCCTTAATTTGATATATGCGTCCATATTCAATAAATTAATACGTATAACAATTAGCACAGTGATCACATAAACTAAAGTAACGTAGAATGTACTTAAGATCAAATATGATCCAGAGTATTCCTGCATAAGGTTGTATATTGTTACCGCAAATATTATCGTTGTTGTTAACATGTTGCAGAATGTGCGCAAAATTGAACAAGATTTACTTATATTATTTGGAGGTATAATGCACAGAAGCTGGAATGTTTTTTGAAACCAGATATCGGTAGACATGATGGTAGATATGATACTATTTCTTTGAATATTAGATTAATACAATGTGATGTTGAAACAATGCCGAAAAAAATTCAGAGGTCAAATATCAAACAAGTAATACAATATATCTCATTAATTATTTACTTTGTTTTTGTATTAATAGGACAGAGTCAAATGATCGTCAAATAAACAAAATAGCTTGTATCACATTAGCAATAGACTTTTTATCTACCTAAAACTTGTTACATTTGATCATGTATAATGTGCATCTTCTAAATGCTAAGCAAGTTATATTCATACTTTAAAACGTGGTAATAGAAATGATAATTTTATTGCAGATTAATATTAATTTTTTGAGTCATACATATTGAGATTAAGGAATATTATATAATCGTATTTGCTTACATTCAGTATCTACTTATTAGCTGATGTAAATTGAATGATAACAACAGCATATGTAGCCATCAAGTTTACCAACATAAAAAGCATTTTGAAGTTAACATCAAAAACACCTGCAGCCGATATTTCGAGTGAACGATTAGCGTTTTCTACAATCAACAATTTGAAATTTCGTCGCATGTTAACGTAATTTGCAAATATCTTCAATCCTTCATGCGATTTTCTTATAAGTTCTATCGTTTCTCCTTTGATAGCCTCACAATTTGCTGCCAAAATTGCTACCGGACTCTAAAAGAAATAAAATATTAGATATAAATTGGACTTCTTTCACACTGCTTACCACTTTGAATATGACACTAACAATGGATTGAATTATATTTAAATTTCCTTCTGTATTTAGATATATTTGAATTGTACTCAACAAATATGCGACTAAGAACGCAAAAAGACATAACAGTTGCCATCCAAAAAGCTGGTTAATTATATTAATTGCATCAGCCAATTTACTGTACATTTCTCGAATATAAATCATACTTTGTTCCACTTTAAAGTCTGGTGTTTTAGTTGCAATAAGTTGATCCATTAGATAGTTTAGTATGATAAACTTTTCATGTACTTGTTTTAATATGATCCATACTAGTAACATTGTCCAAAAAAAGATATACAATAAAATAAAATATAAGGTAGCGATGTAAATTGCTGAACTCTTCCAGAGAAGATATTCGCTGATTTGGACTGATATAATTGTTGCATTTACAATTATCCATTTGATTTTATACTCGTTCACATATTTGTTTCCAACATTGAATGTATAGAAGAAATTACGTTTAAGCAAATTTTCAAAATCGCAAAACAATTGGATTAATTCAGTATATGTATTAGCATTGAATAAATTAACACGTAACACAATTAACTCAATAGTCACATAAAGTAGGAATACATAAAATAAATTTAAGATGAAAAATGATCCAGATGGGTCTGTTATAAGGTGGTATAATAATATCGCCAAAATTGTTGTTGTTGGTACTGTGATGCAGAATGTGCGCAAAATTGAACGCGTTTTACTTATTTTATTTGGAGGTATAATGCACAGAAACTGCAATGTTTTGCGAAACCAAACATCTGTAGACATAATTGAAATTATGACTGAGAGATTATTTTTACTGTGTGTGTCACAATAATTAAATTCGATCTCATACAGAAAAATACACCATACAATAAGTAGATAATACAATTATACTGATTAATTATTTAATTTATTTAATATTCATAGGACACTCATTATAGCGTGTCACACGTTAGATATCAATTAATTTTTTGTATCTATCAGAAAACATTATATTTGAAATATTTTATATTAAACTTATCAGGTGATTGTGGGATAGATATTTGTGTTGTTAAACCCTAAGTAATGGTTCCAATAGCAAATTGTATTGTTCATTTTGAAAATAAATATTTATGGTAATTTTAGAAGTGAATAATTGATGAAGGTTAATTTATAAAACAATATTCATTACATGTTTCAAAGCAATTAAGATAGGTAAACTAATGATACATAATATATTATATATAGTACTTTATATTTTTATAATATACTCTTATTCTCCATGATCAATATTTTAAAATTTACTAGTTTCTGAAAATGGAACTTTAAAAACAGCATAAGAAGCAATCAAATTCATCAGAATGAAGAGACTTCAAATAATTCAGCAGCCAACTTGCTAGATCCTCTTGTATTTTCCATCAACAACATTTTGAGATTCGACGACAATGACGCGAAAAGTTCGAAAATACCTTCAATGCGAAATTTGTTTTCCTGGTAACTTTAACACCATCACATATGATAGTCTGGAAAATTGCTGCCAAGATAACTAGCTGTACCCTGAAATAATCAATTATATTATTTATTCAGAATGTACAACCATGTAATACCTTTTAACCACATTAAATATATGTAATGAAGCATATGCATATTGCATTCCAATTCTGTTGTTCATCAAGATGTACCTTAACTATGCTCAAAACAAATGTTACCACAAATGATAATCAGATGCCAACCACAGTTAATTTATCATATTGATGATGTTGACCAGTTTACTACTAACACTTTGTTCCTGCTCAAAATCAATATTCAAAATGCTCTTCTTGCCATTTAGTATTTCTAACTAAATTTAAAGTGGTACTTTACTCCTGTGGTTTGAAAGTTGGCCAAGTGGTCATAACACCAATTCTGCCAATTCTGCAGAAAGAAATAATATATTTTAGTTTCATTCCACATTCTTTGCTGCTTGAAATTCTTCAAATATGTGTTAGACTCAAACTTCTTGACGGTTCTGGAACAAGAAATATAATGAAATTTTCATTCACCTATTGCCTTCATAGAAATGAATTGTTCGTTTATTACCATACAGGACACAGCATAAACGAAGTCCTCTGGATGATGGTTTCATAATATGCATCACAAGTTCCTCAAACATGCAGTGAAGTCTGCTACAGTATATAATGTTATCTTAATTACCAAATATTTGTTCATCTGCATTTCTAAGACAAGCTGTTGAAAGAACATTGGAAATTATAGAAAATTGGCGTCGTATCATATCAATTCCACTGCGGAAGTAAGGTTTGATAGCGAAGGGAGTAAAGTCGCACTTTACTCCCGGTTTGAAACTTTGCTAAGTGGTCATAAAATCCAATTCTCAACAGACCGACTATACATAGGGAATAAAGTTATACTTTACTGCCGCAATGGTTACAGTTTTGCTCCAACCACGACCATACCCAAGAAAATAATCAAACAACAAAGTATAAAGAAAACATGAAAGAATCTGAAGAATTCAATTATATTTTTAATCAAATAGTTTGCACAGCCAGAGACATGCTTATCCGAGCCGACATTCCGAGCTGTCAAACATGAAACAAGGCGCAAAGTCGAAATGGTGGCAACTTGGTGAACTTGTGCAACTTTGTGATGTTTGGGTTCGTCCAGTACCGTTTGTGATGTGATTTTCATCAATTTCACTGTTTTAATCGAAGAGAAAGCTCGTGCACATTTCGCCAGCGCCTGCAATCAATAATTATTCGGTAAATATCCCAAAGAAACCATGCTTAACAATTCATCGTACTTTCCGGTGTAATAAACGTGCGGCAATTAAGCGTTCTGTTCGTTGGCACCCATTACTTTTGCCATAAATAGTAAAGCAAATGAAAGAATCATCACCACCCGTCTCAGCTATGGCCACGCCAACAAACAGCAGCGGAAATGTGGTGGACGAGTTCGAGGAGGCATTTCAGGTATGTAATTCAGGGCATATTCAACTCGTATTATACTCAATGTATGTTTCTCCACCTGCCAGCACTGCCTGAACATTCTGACCAAGGAGGAAGCGCTGCCCGTTTCCGACAAGGACGAGGTGCGCATGGAGGTCGAGCAGACGACGCTGCGCTTCGTCGACCTGGCGCGCCAAATGGAGGCGTTCTTCCTACAAAAGCGTTTCCTTCTTTCAGCACTCAAACCTGAAATCGTAGTCAAGGAAGACATCAATGAGCTCCAGGTAGAGCTAGAACGCAAGAGTGAGCTGCTCAAACGCCACTATGAGAAGATCAACATTTGGCAGAACCTGCTGAGTGACATGCAGGGTTATGCAAAGAGCCCTGCTGGAGCTGGTGCACCTGCTTCCACCAGCTTGATGACGGCGACCAGCATTTCGAATATGAATCCGGTGATGGCTGCAGCAGCCACGGGCATTACACCGAATGTAAGCAATGCGAACGCGATGAGCACTGGCATCATGCAACAGCAGCTGCAGCAGCAACTCCAGCAACAGCAGATGCAACAACAACTGCAACAACAGCAACTACAGCAGCAGCAGCAAATGCAACAACAGATGCAGGTAGACCGTCGATAATGATGATATTATCTATAAAACGAACTTGCCAAAAAATGTTCCTATTTTCAAAAACACTGCAAACAAATACTGTGTCTGTAAATGTTTATGGTTGCCACTAGATATGCAGCCAGTGTTTTGCATAGAGATATAGAGGTATATGCAAAATGTTATTTATTTTCATAATTGGAGCTCAGGTTTGAAGATTGCCAAATGCTAAACTACTATCAAGTGTGCCTTGCCAAGGGTTTTCCATAATGCGCGCATGTGGAAAAGAACCAAATGATATTTATTGTTTGGCTATTGTATACGAAATACTGTAGGATATATTTAGATTAGTTCATAATTCGCCTCCAGGAAAGGCGCATTTTTTTGAGACTAGGCTTACTTATTACTGGATATTTGCTCATCTATGAATGTTGTATGCATGTTTAATATTATTTAGTATGTAACCGGATGGCGCCGGCTGAAACTAGAAAAGATTTGTTACTCGTTTCACTTCGAACCGAAGAGAGTTTGTATTTGATTTGATTTGAATGGTCCGTGCCAAATAAACGCCATGTAGAATCGAAACTGACGCATTGTTCTGTGTGTAGATCATCTCTCCCTTTCTGTGCGCTGCGTCGAAGTCTGACGAGAATGCTTTTTGCTGCAGGTGCCGGCAGGAATGTCTAGCATGGGCGGCAGCGCCAGCGGGCTGATGATGTCTTCGCAACAGGCGATGTTCATGCAACAGCAGCAAGCAGCGGCGATGGGTGGTCCTCGAGGAGCACCATTCGGGCCCCAATCGGGACCTGCTGGTGTTGGCGGCGTGCTGCAGGGACCGCTCGCATACCTCGAGAAAACCACCAGCAATATAGGTGAGTGCATTGCATACGAGGCTGGCCAGAACCCAAAACTTATTTTTGTGGGCTTTTTTTAGATTTGGTCGCAGGAATGACCGATGGACGAAGGTGACGCGGACGTGGGAGGGGGCGAGGCCGTGGAAGAGGTCGCGGACGAGGACGCGGACGTGGCACTCTACCAGAATACGTGTCCCCGTAGATGAAGTACTCAAAGGATTGACCCATCTCCGCTGGCAATCTAGCAAGTCCCCCTCCGACACGTTCAAACTATACATAATTTGCGAGACCTTCCTAGGGGACACAATTGACATTCGTTCGTTTTATATTTTCAACATTTCGTTCTCTCATTGCGCAAAGTTCTTAACGCAGGGTTTCGGTTCGGCTTGGGGCTAAGACAATGCTTAGTTCAAAACCTAGTTTAGTTATTAACTCAAAAATTTATCATTTAAACTCCCAAAATCTATGAGATAATCTTTGATAAAGTTAGACATCATGTAAATGCATTTATAAACATTAAATGTAAACTCGAATTGAATTTAGCCTCTTTTTATTGTAGATATATTTTTTACAAACTTACGTTATCACAAAGCTCTGTAATCAACAATTTAACAAAATCATTATTTTGTTATTAATTTTGGGGCGTTAATGAATCTGGTAAACCCTTTTTAGCCTTAAGACGAACGAAAACCCGCATTTAAACTTATTCTAATTAAGACGCACAAGAACGCATTCCATTAATTAAGTCGTAGGCCTATTTTATTTGAATGATATATTGTCTCCTGTTTTTTGACTTAGAAGTCCCTAAATTAATCATTATGCACAGCTACAGATGCGTGCATTAATTACAACGTAAAAATTGAAAATGTTGACTCAAATTTTGATTACATACTACAAACTATTTATGTATCTAATTAAGAGAATCACTATGATAACCTTCTCTTTTATTCAATTTTCGTACTATCAATGTGTAACGTTACCGAATTTCAAAATTGTGATATGCTAATGAATAAATTAATCTAATAAATTGCGTATTTCAAATTGAGTTTATGGTGTTCCTTATCATCAAACTACGAATATAGGCAACCCAACAAATGATAAAGGATTACATTTGTTACTGAAATTTTTGAGTAACAATTTGAGCTGAAGTAAAAGCAAATAAAAAAAGTAAAATTCCAGCAGCAAAATTTGAATTTGGAATTTAAAAACCGGAAGTAAATATTGACTTTGTTGTCGTAAGAGGCGCTGATGTGGCTAATGAAGCAATATTGAGTCACAAGTGTTATGAATTGATATTATTTCTACCTGGAATCGTGATTCGCATTGTTTAAAGGCTCTCAAAATATAAATTAGAGTCAATTATTTAACACGCAGTCTCTAGAGCGAACGTAAATTAAGTATAATGGCTTTCTCGTCTCCTATGCCCGATAGAAACTTTCTGTGGGATGTATTTTCAAGGTGTGTATTATTTATATAAATTGTAATAATTGCATAGTTTTCTACTATAATTGCTTTTAGAGTTGATCGAGATCGGAGTGGCTTTATAAACGCTGATGAATTGGGATCAGCCTTATCTAATGGCACTTGGAGCCCATTTAATCCAGAAACAGTTCGATTGATGATAGGTAAATATATGTTTTATCATGTAGTTGTGTTTTCACTATACACACTTTGGACATCTGTTGGCTTTCAGGAATGTTTGATAGGCATAATAAAGGGCAAGTAAGTTTTGAAGACTTTGGTGCCCTATGGAAGTATGTAACTGACTGGCAAAACTGCTTCAGATCTTTTGATCGAGACAATTCAGGAAACATTGATCGCAATGAATTAAAGACAGCACTGACTTCATTTGGTTATCGATTATCTGAAGGATTGATTGATACTTTGATGCGCAAATTCGATCGGCATGGTCACGGCACTATCTTGTTTGATGATTTTATTCAGTGTTGTATTGTTCTCTATGTAAGCAATGATTCAATGTTTTGAATTTGTGTTAATAATTTTTATTTGTAGACATTAACTTCATCATTCAGGCAACATGATACTGATAGTGATGGGGTAATTACTATTCACTATGAACAATTCCTAGGCATGGTATTCAGTTTGAAGATTTAACATGGATTATGGATTTCAAAATTTTCCCTTTCAATTTGTGGCCAATTTTCAAGATAATCACTATTTTACTACAGTTACAGTAATATCCTTTAATTGTAATTATCAGAGTTATATTCTTGTTACATAATGATGTAAATGTTGTACTAAGTAATCATTAACTATCATATGATATATTGCATTTTAAGCTATATCAAAAGTTTGAACAATGATTTCATTAGATAAAGGAAAGTGACTTGTAAAACGTTATTAAAACAGATTTAATTGATTTAACTTAGCTTTTGTAATTAATAAAAAGTGAAGTTATTAAATTGCAATTTGAATGTTTCAATTTCAATCAGAACTAATGAATGTGCAATTTCTAATGATTATATTGATGATTCATTCCAGTCTATGATATTTTTATTGCAGGAATGTTTGAAATAGTTAAATGGACGGTTTTTTAATCTACATTGTTGATTAATGCAAGTCCAACTTCTTGCAGTTCTTTATCGTTTTGCATAAAGTCTTGCATTTGCAAGGCTCGCATTTTATTGCGACGTTCCTGGAAAATTTAAAATCAAATTTGCCGTTGGTGATAATCCAAATAACAAACTTTATCTTACATGTAATTTTATCTTCTTCAGATAATATAATTCTGATCGCATTGTCATTATTGTTGGATTCATACCGATATGTACTTTTGGATTTCGTATAATTGGTGGATGATTTGGATCGATACTCATGATAGCTTTGTTGCTGCAATTTTTATTCTTATTATGCTTGCAAAAAAAGAAAGGAAGGGCACTTACACGCGCAGGAGAAGTTGCTCATTTCTCTCCATTATCTTTTATCAGGAGCCGAATTTAATACCGAAAGTTATTTCTAAATTAGGAAAAGTCGCAATAAAATGTAATGTTTGAAGTTTATTTGCTAAACAAAAGACTACAAACACTACAAGCTAGATGTTTAAAACGCAAAATATTTTTAATTCCTTTCATGTCTTTTTTGATTGTAGTTTCTGATAGCTTTCTAGGGGAATATGTATGGAATAGAACATTAATTAAAATGAGGTTCTAAATTGCTAATGCCTTGCTTATTGTAAATTCAAATTTGAGCATGTTGAGCATAAAGGACGCGCCATGTAGACCAAAGTAACCTCAAACTCATAGAAAACTTATAAGTTTATAGACGATCTATACCGCAATACAAATTGTTGTAAGTATCGTGGAAGGAATCACGATATTTGTTCACATAAGTGTTTGTCCTTGCGTCATGCTTCTGACTAGTTGTAAATGTATTCACATACAATCAAGCAAATAAACAACACCTCATTTCTTATAATAGCTGATGCACACTTCATACTAAATTGTATGTTTCTTTAAGCAATTTCGAGAAATTGCAGTGTTATTCCGATGGAATTTAGTCCGATTGATAACATGCGATTGCGAACGTTTTTAATATGGTTTTTAGGTCTGTCGATTTTAGTAATAATATACAAATTGAATGCAATTGAATCAGGTAAATATTGATTTTCTTCTCTGGTTGCAACTAATATTCCAATTGGTTTTAGATGTTGAAAAACTAAGATTCCTCAAAGAGACTTTAGCACTTAATAAACAACAATTGCAATTAACAGAGCATCAGTTGTTACTAATAGAACACTTATATCAAAATAAAGTTGGTCAAGGTTTGCCAATTATCTATGCAATAACTCCAACATATGCCAGATATGTTCAAAAAGCTGAGTTGGTTCGTCTCTCACAGACTTTAGCTTTGGTACCAAATATCCATTGGATTCTTGTTGAGGATTCTGAGGAGAAGACTGAGTTGGTTATGAATTTATTAAATGATTCCAAAGTGGTATACACTCATTTGAATGCTAAGACACCACCATTTGAAAAGATTCAAAAGAAGGATGAGAGGTGGACTAAACACAGAGGTGTTGAGCAAAGAAATGCTGGATTGCAGTGGCTGAGGGACAATTTGGAGCTAGGCAGGGACAAAGGAGTAGTCTACTTCATGGATGATGATAACACATACAGTGTTAAATTGTTTCAAGAGGTAATCTGGACAAACTAAATTATTCATATACACTGTAAATGTATTCTTTTGCAGATTTCCAAAGTTCAAACAGTTGGAATACTCCCTGTGGGATTGGTTGGAGGTCTGAATGCAGAAGCACCTATTGTTGTGAATGGTAAAGTAACTGGCTTCAAAACAGGATGGAAAAGCAATCGAGAATTTGCCACTGACATGGCTGGCTTTGCAATAAATTTGGACCTTGTCTTGCAAAAGACAAATGCGATTTTTTCATACAAGATGCGACATGGACTTCTGGAAAGTGAATTCTTATCATACTTTACTACAAAAGACAAACTTGAGGCACTTGCTGATAATTGTAGTAAAGTATATGTGTGGCATACGCGGACAGAGACGCCTGAAGTCAAAGGTGATATTCCCTACTTAGAGGTGTAACATTGGGATGTACAGATCTTATAGTTTTCCATTTGCCATAGAAATGCTCACGCCAACTATTGCAAAAATAGCTCTATTAAGATTAATTTCAGTTGCTTGAAGTAATTTCCTAATTGCATATAAAATATTGCAATTTAGGGCTCTCATTAGATTTGTAAGTAATAGGAATTTATTGATATTCAGTTGAATTAACAACAGTCAAATCTCAAATTATTCATTGCAATACAAAATTAAGATTTGTTCCAATAATTCAGTTTCTAATTTTATTTCTTTGGGATTATCTATAAAAACAGGTTTTAGGGTAACCCTTATTTTTCTTAATTCAAACAAATATAGCACAATTAATTAATTTATAAACCAGGGTTTGACTGTGTGTACTTAGGCCATAGGAAGGAATGAAATGAATTACAAGTAAATGCCTTGAATATGCTTCTCCACTACAAAATGTGATATCTATAATTTTTGTATGTTGTTTCATGTAGTAGACTGTACATTTTGATCAAGTTATCAAAGGTTTGGAAAATCATATTAATTTGACTTGTCTTGAATAAATATTTATAAAACTTAAAACAATATCATAATAAAACATTATGTATTATACTTCAGACTTAACCCCATGCTTGTGTTTTACAATAATGCAGAACTAGCTTTCCCTCAGTATTATAGCATTCAAATAAATTTTTCACTATCTGGTCTGGTGAGGGAGCAAAGGTCTGATTTACATACAAAAATATTCGCTCATTTGCCTCCAGCTTAAGGTATTTCTTTATAAACTCTATGATCCAGCCAATTGTCTTCTCAGCATCTACTGCCCATTTCTTCTTCTTCATAATAGGTGCATTTCCTGTGGGCTTCAAGAGGATATCAACTGAAAATTGTAAATATTACAATTTTGAGGATGTTCGAAAAATTGATTTGTTACTTTTTTGTTTGTCCTTCTTATCTGAATCTATACCGCTATCTGGTGCCCCATTATTCATTAATGAATCGCTTGGATTTTCTTGATTATCCATACCAGATATTTGTGTTATTGATTTTATTTTGCAGATACTAGGCACAATTTCAATACAAATTCTAACAAGAAGTTCAAGGTTCTGTCAAGGATATTTTATAATGGCAGCAAAGCAGAACCAAAGCAGACATAAGCTTCATTAAAAATATGCCTCATAAATGATTGTTTACTTGATTAATTATTAATGAAAATCGTAATTTATTAAGTAAAAAATATTTCTTAAAATACTTTTATTAATTAATCGTTATAGGCAACACTCATCACTTATGCGCGTTTGGTTGACTATAACTCATACAATGTTTCTAAAAAATTTGTAATTCTGTATTTTTAAAGAAGCGTTTCTCAAATGAAAAGCATTCTTTATTGCCAGACTACCGCGTTAAATAACCCAAGAAAAAGGTCTGAATTATTTGCATTGGACTCCCGGTCCCGAAAAAATATGTAAAGCATTAAGTAATACATTAAATTACCTAATGATACAACTATTTAATTATAACCCATATATCTCATAGACAAATAGATAATAGAAGTGTTCGCAGGCTCAAATCGAATAATTTTTTATTACTGTTCAATATGCCCTTTTCATTTTTAAAATATCTTATACCGTTTAAAAGTTATAAGCGATTAAAATCGAAACGCGTTGAGTCTCCCGTGAGCGGATGAGTCACGAGCTCGTCGTAGTGGTCTGCTAAGTCGGAGACTACGTCGACTCTCTCGCGACTTGCGTTACTGCAGAGCGCATTGTGGCAGCTCTCGCGGCTTTTGGGTATTGTGGAGGTAAAGTTTAAATCGCTATATCTCACGAACTATTAAAGCAAAAATATGTTACTTGGTCTCATTTGATTCAGAATTTAACGTACTAAAATGTGCTTGCCTTTAATGTGAAATATTATTATGTAAATAAACGATAACACTATTTAAATAAAAGTGTATGTATATCCTATAAAAATTCATAATGAAAAATTTCCAAGGCAAAAATCAATTCATGTTTTATTGCTGTTCATTTTACACTTTCAATATCTATAATACCTCTGACCGTTCTAAAGTTATTTTTTATTACTTTTCATTATGCACTTTTCATATTTAAAATATCTCATACTCTTCCAAAGTTATAAGCGATTAAATTATAAGCGGGTCGAGTCTTCTGTGAGCGGTTGAGCCACGCGCCCGCCGCAGTCGTCTGCTACACTGGGGACTACGTCGAATCTCTCGCGACTTGGGTTACCGCAGAGCGTGTCGTGGCATCTCTCGCTGCGTTAGGATATAGTGGAAGTAAAGTTTAAATCGCTATATCTCACGAACTATTAACGCAAAAATATGTTACTTGGTCTCATTTGATTCAGAATTTAACGTACTTAAATATGTTTGTACTTAATGTGAAATATTATTATGTAAATAAACGATACCGCTATTTTATTATAAATGGTAATATATTCTATGAAAATTGATAATTAAAAATTGTGAAGATAGAAATCGATTTAATATTTATTACTGTTTATTGTGCACTTTTAATCTTTCTAATATCTCTGACGGTTCTAATGTTATCAGCAATTAAATTCGATGCGCGTTGAGTCTCCCGCGAGCGGGTGAGCCACGAGGACGTCGCAGTGGTCTACTGCGCGTGAGACTTCACTGAGTGTGTCCCGCCTTGCGTTACTGTAGAGCGCGTGGTGGCTCCTCACGCGGC
>JARJDZ010005865.1:0-18463 GCA_030264555.1 Aleochara sp. GC000083
AAAAGGTATAACAGAAGCCACCATAGCTACAAATTGACAAAAAACACCCCACATGTATGTAAACACAACAATAATGCTTTAATGCTCCCTCCACGCAAGAGACACATGGACGCTACCTCAACCAACTTCAAAATAAAAGCAACACTGACCTTTACACCTCTTCATGTGGACCAATGATTTATCCTACCATTGGTGGTCACATTCAGGAATTGGAACAACCATGCAGTACATACTGCAACAAAATTATGTAAATAAAAATAAGACACTTTCAAATGTAGCCAAATGCTGATGCAATATAACACTTACCTCATTTCTTATACTCAGTAATGTAGCAGTGATCCACTGTTCAACAGCAGTTCATATATGGCACCTTGAACATCCACTCCACAGCCTGAAACAAATTATTCTAATTAATAATGAAGCACATTCATACATACCTAAACTATGTTGCTATACAACCAACACTCACCTCCTTGCATGTACTCAATTATGCTACAGGGATCCACTGTTCAATTGCAGTTCATATTTGCAATCTTGAATATTCACTCCACAGCTTGAAACAAATTAATCTAATTAATAAAGCAGTTTCATACACACCTAAACTATGATGCTATACAATACAATGCTCACTTGCTTTTTTTGTGCTAAATAATGCAGTAGGGATACACTGCCTGTTTCAATGGAGATTAGCTACAAATTGACAAAGAGCACCCCACATGTATGTAAATAACAATAATGCTTTAATGCTCCCTCCATGCAAGAGACACATGGACGCCGTAGCAAGTAAAAAAAACCATGAAAGAATCACATTTTAATTTAATATTAAGGAAATACAAACAAGAAAGGAAAGGTATAACGGAAGCCACAATAATGCCTTTAATTCTACCTCCACACAAGAGACACATGGACACTACCTCAACCAACATCAAAATAAAAACAACACTAACCTTTACGCCTCTTCATGTGGAGCTATGATTGATCCTACCATTGGCGGTCACATTCGGGAATTGGAACAACCAGGCAGTACATACTGCAACAAAATTATGTAATTAATAATAATACATATCCAAACTCAGATGCAATACATTTCTTATACTCTGAAATGCAGCTGAGATCACATTTAGCACCTGGAACATACTAGCTGCACTCTGAAACAAGATAATATAATTAATAATGATTCATATCCAGACATATCTGTAAATAATAATGTCTTTATTCTTAACTATAAATAATAATGTCTTTATTCTTAAATATTAACTTAATCAGGACCACGTTTTACTTAACCTCGTGCCACATGTTCTCTTCTCAACAATCTGTTAACCAACCGAACGAAACAACCGATAAAGAAAACGAAATAAGTTCATAACTTGCTTCTACAAAGTGTGAGTGTTCATGTCACTGTAATATGGCGCCTAATATAAATGTACATGTTTCAACGATACCTAAATTAAGATGCTATACAATAAAACACTCACATCCTTTTTTGAACTCCATAATGCAGCAGGGATCCACTGTTTCATTGGAGATAGCATTTTGTACCTACACATTCAATGTACATTACAACTCCTGCTTGGTGAGGATTGAAAGAGCACATGCAACACCCAAATCAAGAAAAGCAACAAGATAGTTATTTATACAGAAGCATGTTTTATATAATACCATAGGAAGCCACTACACAAGCGCAAGGAAGGAATGGAAGTTTTTTCCACCAACTTCCGCTGCACCTGCAGGGGATCTTGAACTTGTAGCCAAAATTCCAATGGCTACAGAAGAACTTGTGAATACTGTAACAAAATTATGTAATTAATAATAAGGTACTATCATACATACCTAAACTCTGATGCAATACAAGATTCATCTTATTTCTTATACTTATCTTTGCGACTAGAAATGGCTGTCATTTATTATTTGGCGTGGCGGCCATTGTTGTCAGTCACTTTCCCAGACATTCTGTCAGTCACTTTCCCGGGCATTCTTGTCAGCCACTTTCCCAGACATTCCAGTCGCCGAGCAATAGGCTCTTACCTAAGTGCGAGAAATGTTTCCATGTTTTCACAATTGTTTTACATATCAAATAAATTTTAAAAATAAATAAAGTTTAAAACGCTCCTTTAAAACTCTGCACACAGTTTCCTTGCTCTTGCTCTTTTTCAATATAGTTGTAGAATGCTCTTACAAATTCACAAGATCTTTGGCATCTTCATGTATTGGCAAATTGCTAAAGAAGATTATGTATAATTTCCTGCAGGATACGTGATCATAATGATTCTATTCAATAGTATAAGAAATAATCAACAGAAATGCCACAATGGTTATCTAGTTACTATGTAATCTAATAGCAACATTCTTGTATTATAGCATAAAACATTAGTTTTGCTTTTGTTGTTTGTGATTATTGCAACCAAAATATGGCACTCATTCGCGTTAACATCTTGATATTGCAAGTGATATATATCCTTTAATTGGTTTGCTTTAAATTAAGTTTGAATTAATGTTAAGGTACTTTGTATAGGCAATACATATTACACATAAGTCTGCCTTTAGTTACGTAGAAAACATTATTTAGTTGATAATCTAAAACTAATGCGAATTTTAATTATTGCGACTGTTTATACAAGACGTCTCATTACGCTTACATGAAGATAGTTGCACTTCATGTAAAAATTGCAGGCATTGTAAGCAAATTTCAAATATACATAGTTTCAAATCATACTTCTGGTGGAAATACACCTTGATTATAATCATTTACATTGTTTAACTGCTTCACTCAAAAGGGCTACTGTTTGTTCGAATTATTAAGCATATTAGGTCAGAGTTTTAATCTTTTCGCAACATTTATGTACACGTGGAATAGTTTTTATAACTTTTTATGATTTTGCGCAATTTATACATGTGAATATTCCTATCATGCCACGTATTTGCAAACATTACTGAGAGAACGATTAGAGTAAACCAGCGTTTAGTGTCGGTATTAAATATTAAAATTTATTCGTTTAACTTAAATAAGTTAGGTCACAACGTTTGTTTCTTGTTTTTAATTCAAATAACAATAACAGGTTTATGGATTTACTACACATAGATATTTCGTGTATGTACAACTTACTTTTATCGTTTTACTTTGTTTCTCATTAATAGTTTTAAATTGGCAGGGAAATTTCTTCAAATATATCATACATACACTACAAAACATTCATAAAACTACCTAAATTTAACAATTGGCTATTACAATTCTTCCTTGCATTATGTTAATTTAATGTTTTGGCTCTAAATACCATTACTTGTGTACTCATCCTTCATCTCGTAATGCAAGTTGTTAGCAAAGAGAAGAACGAAACGTGCGAAGTACGTGTGTCAAATCCGAAAACGAAATGCCATTTGAGGGAGGAGGATAGTTTTGCCAACTATTATGTTTTAAGCGACTGGCAGGCCATTCCTGCCAGGCAAGAATATATTTGTATTGAATTCCCATTCGGAGAGCCTACTCGAGATAGAGAATAGAGATAATTTTCTCAAAGATTTGCCTTGTTATAAATGTATAGGTATGTTTGTCGTCAAATTGCGTCGTCAATTTGGGGGATGTGTATGTGCCGCGCGGTACAGTTTCGCGATTTTTTTTGCACGCCTCCTTTCGACTCTAGCAATAGATGCGAAAGAGATGCGGTAAAAATCGCGCATGCCGTGCGCGCCATCGTTCGAATCTACTAGTGCAGGCATGAGCGCGGTGGTAGCGTCCAAATCGGGGCCTCGGGTCACAGCTTCTCCTTGGTGGGCACCCAGATTTTCGGTCCGGATTGCTGCGCGATCAGCTCCTTAACGGTAGCGTAGATGTCCTCCGGAGTGTCGCCCTGCACGACAGCTGCAAAAAACCACCCCCCAAAGATCAATTCTGCGCCCCATGAACCCCCCATAGCGATGACGATTACCTGTGAAATACTCCCCGAATTCCTGCTCCATTTTGAGCGCGCGCTCGTAGGTCTTCTTCGCCTGCTCCTCGGTCGTGCGTTTGTTCATCTCCATGATGGACTCCACGGACTTCGGCTTGATGAATATTGCGATAGGATATAATTGAGCTACTTGTAATCTCTTGATGGCATTGCCGCTCACGTCCAGTATGCAATGCTTGCCCTGCAACAAAGACGCGTTCAACGTTCAGTCGCAATGCTCGAGGAGTTGAATGCGGGGCGCACCTTATCAGCAACTTCTCGAACTGACGCCACCGAAGTGCCGTACAGGTTCTCATTGTACTGGCCCGCCTCGATGAAGAGATGGTTCTGGATGTCCTTCTCCATTTGTTCCCTGGATGCGACGAAGTGATAGTCCCGCCCGTCGACTTCGTACTCGCGCTTTGGTCTCGTCGTGTCTGCAAGCCAAGCAAGGGTTCAGAAGACCGGAAGCGAGAAGGTTGTTGGGTGCAAACTTACGTGGCACGCAGCTGCCGAACTTGTCCGGAAACTCTGATATGAGATCGTCGTTGATGCGGTCCTTCAGCGGGCCGAGTATGATAACGGGCCGCGTGTACGCGATTTGCATCTGCTGCACGGCCTCGTAGGAGAAGACGTTCTCCTCGTTACCTGCAAGAATGGGCAGAGCATGAGGTCGCGTGGCTCGCGCCAGCCAGCGATTTGCGTCGGACGAGAACATTGTCATTTGCTTGCTTTGTTCACTTGACTTGAATACGCTAACTGCAACTGTCTAAGAAGCCAATCAACGAGAATTGACCTTCTACTAAGAGTGGGTGGATACACAAAGATCAAACTAGACGGTAACGTTCGACACGTTGTACAGAGTTACACGTGGTTGGCAGTCTATTGTTAGGGTGAGCACATTGAGTTGCACAACAAATCGCTAACTATATACAGGATGAGATCATTGTGGTTGATGTGCCGGAACGCCTTCGATCTAAGATCGGGCCGGGAATGCGTGAAGATTGCGTGTGTGTGGCCGGCGCATCCGCCAAAACTGAGATCGAGAAATGAAATTATCCTGTATATGATAACCAGCGCGTGATTGATTTTCATTGCTGTATATACTTCATACATCTTATTCCATTAGCTGTATCCACCCTTTCGAGCACAAGAAATAAGGACAATAGATTTACGAATGGTTTCAACCAATCCAAGAGTAACAAGGAAAATATAGAGATGCTAATCATGGCAGTAAGATACTGGATCAAACAGCATACACATTCAGGTAATAATTGAAATTCGCCTAAGAAATTAAGCAATTGATCGGTTAAGAAAACGGCAACGTAAACGGAAATCATTTGTGGCAGAGGTAGATAGAGAGACAAAATTTGGAAAATCGCTAATCAAGTTAATTATTGAAACATAGGCGGCAAACTTGCAACTGAAATTCTGAAATACAAGAATCACCACATTCGGATTTGATTTAATATAGGGGGCGGGAAAACATACAACAATCAAACGCACTAATCGCAATTAATCAATCAATCATCTAGTTAGATCAACGTGAAAAATTACGCTATTCTTCAACAAACTCGTAGATGCAGAATTCAATTCAACTCCATATTCCAACTACTCGTAAATAAACACATTCACTCTATGTATATATGGGCATAATTTTAATAAATTCAAATGCCAAGCCAGTAAAGTAATTAATTAATTAACGATGAAGTTCAATAAGACTTTTTGAAATCAATTTGAAAAAATTGCGTCGAAATTTTCCAAATATTGAAAAGGCAGCAACTGATTGCAAAATGATCTCTCAGAAATGAATCAAAAAGAAAGAGCGACTTAAGAAAAGAAAGATTCAGCAAGGCTACTTAAAAGACGGTTTCATTGAAGAGTCCTTAGTAAAATATTATAAATAGAGTATTAGTGTGTAACGCATCTTATATCGTTCGTTATCAGTTAACGATGGACATCATCATTTTAGGTAGATTAGTTTTCGAGAGCGATTAGAATTCGTATAGTAAATGTATGAAGCAAACTGGTCAGCCAATTAATTGTTAACGTTGAATATGTCACAAACAAACAAAGGTGAGAGATGCCACCGAATTCTGAGACAAGCGCAAATTTGGACAAATGCACGATCGTTATTATTAATTTTTTGGCGTCGTAATTATCGCAAAATTGAATTATGCAAATGTAGCAACGCAATCGCAAAAATGATGAACAACGTAAAATGGGCAAATGCGACGAACGAAAAACAATGACGACTATGAGATGAGGCGTACGTGATATATGTGATAAACAGAGACAAAGAGTAAGAGAGTAAAATAGAGAACAAGAGACGGTTTTGTTTTGAACAAATTGGGATCTAGAAAAAGAAACACGTTCGCTTAAAATGTGTGCAAAAAAGGGGGAGGGCGCACTTTGGCGATTGCCATGCAGTCACAACACTAACACTTACTATAGTTGTCATAATTATCATTATTCTCCAGATATATTAACGTGATTTCTTCCATGTACGGGAGCTCAACGCGATATAATATTTCACCTGTACTATGAAACACAGAAAGAAGCCAAAAAAGAAAAATTCATATAGTAAACCAAAACGACACACCGCTATGTTGTTAAGAGAGAGTATGTCTTGAGAGGGGCAATTGTTAGTATCTCAATATAATCGCTTCACTGCATTGATCGTTAGAGTTCAGATTGCTCATATCGAGATCAAAATTGCGGGGCTGGGAAGAGGGTTTCGGGAGGAGCAAAAGGAGTACTGTACCTTCGGCATTCGCGTCCTCCTGGGTGTAGCACAACATGAACGCTGCAACACGAAATCTCAATTAGCCAAATTCCGCTTCCTCCAATCCATCACACACACAGAGAGAAAAGTGCAGATCATTAACAGCGACCGAATGAAGAGAGTGAGTTGGTGTGGTTAGTACTTACACTGCACGTTCGAATCGTTATCGTTTGGAGAATTAGGTGAAACAGATTGGGGATCTAATTAATGAAAACGAACGCAAATTAAAAACAAAACACAAGCAGACGATACATACGCAAACGAAGTGGTTAATTTGATGGTTAGAGCTATTTTCCTAAGAGGTGTTCTATAATGATAGTGATGCATGAGGGATTTGGTAGGATCAAAGTCCTTGGGACGGATAAATGCTCCTGGAGTGAAAATGTAATACTTACGTTCTTGATCGGAGCCATCTTCGGACTTATCATCCTTGCTCTTCATGAACGGGAACTTCCGGCTGAACGAGAAGTTCTTCTTCTTTCTATCTAGCGTGGATTGCTGCAAACATGGATTTCAATTTAGATCGGATATACGAGACCTAATCCGCTTACGTCTGCCTTCATCTTTCACTGTATACCAAGTGGAGCCTTACAGTTCTTAAGACATTAAAAAAACTACCTGGTATGAAGTACACATTGCTACGTTCAAGGTCTTCACCATCAATCAAGTAGCCCACCTTTCAAACACCTTGTACATCTAGAGTCATCAGACTAACCTCAAAGTAGTAGCAAAGCGTAACCCATATCTATGGTCTCTAAAGTCTTGAGTGGCTTACTCCATATCTAAGGTGTCTAAGGTCTTGGGTGGCTGATCCCATATCTAAGATCTCCAAGGTCTCTAAGGTCTCTAAGGTCTTGAGTGGCTTACTCCATATCTAAGGTGTCTAAGATCTTGCGTGGTTGATCCCATATCTAAGGTCTCTAAGGTCTTGAGTGGCTAACCACATATCTAAGGTCTCTAAGGTCTTGAGTGGCTTACTCCATATTTAAGGTATCTAAGGTCTTGGGTTGCTTAACCTATATCTAAGGTCTCTAAAGTCTTGAGTGGCTTACCACATATCTAAGGTCTCTAAAGTCTGGAGTGGCTTACTCCATATCTGAGGTGTCTAAAGTCTTGGGTGGCTTAACCCATATCTAAGGTCTCTAAGATCTTGAGTGCCTTACCACATATCTAAGGTCTTGAGTGGCTTACTCCATATCTAAGGTGTCTAAGGTCTTGAGTGGCTTATCCCATATCTAAAATCTCTAAGGTCTTGAGTGGCTTACCTTCTCCAAAATATTCGGCATGTGTCCTTGGAACTTCACGGTACGATCCCGAGCACGTTGCTTACGCTCCCAACGCTTCTTCGAGGGAATGATGCCCATACCCTGTTCGTCACCAGTGTTGAGGACCCGTTTGGCCTGCCACCATTCGTCATCACTGGCGTTGGTCACATGCAGAATGTCGCCGTAGTGGAAGGCGAGTCCTCGGCTAGGAAGGCCATCATCCTTCATCGGGTCGTAATCGAAGAGCGCCCTACGAAAGCATCAACCATGAGGTGGTGCCATCAACAACCAGGACCTGACCTGTACATACCTCACGTAGAGGGACCTCTTCTGGGAGGTGCGGAGCAGCGTGCCCCCAGGCGCCTGCTGAGACATCTGCTGCTTGAGGTCGTGTATCTTAGCCTCGAAGCGGTTGTACTCTTCCGGCCGATACTGGACCACTATGGTGACCGTCTGACTGGTACCCTTGAGCGCCTGCGCCGCCTCCTCGTGCGTGGCATTCCGCAGATTGACGCCGTTCACGCTGATGATCTGATCACCTCGACGCAGATCACCGCATTGGTCGGCTGGTCCTCCGGCGAGGATGAACGAGATGAAGATGCCCTCACCGTCCTCGCCACCGACGATGTTGAAGCCTAGGCCACTACCGCCCTTCGTCAGGACCACCGTCCGCAAGTCCCTGAAACCACAAAACAACGAATTACAACTTCGGAAACCACTCTGAAGGGCTGCCTTCAACTCAGAGGATGGTCAGCGATCAAAGTGTTCAAAGATCATGTGGTCACCGTCGAGGGGAGAACTCTGGGTCCTCGACCACATCAACGGCGTCACTCTCGCGTTTGATCTCATCATGTGAAATACGAAGTTGGGTCCAAGGTGGACTAACAATAAGTTGGGGTTAGGGCATGAAACATATGGTGCGCAAATTCCAGCGTCCCGAACTGGACCCGGTCACAAACTGGGGGGGAGCACATCGAACTCACGTGTCGCCCACGTCGGGATTTCGCATGTTCACGTACAAGTACATCAACCCGCGCGACGGCAATGAACGAATTAATGGGCAACAACCTGGGGGGCGGCACAGCCGATGGTCCTGGGATGATGGTGGAAGCACTGCGCTCAAGCTGTCGGCGTCGGGCGTGCTTGACCTACGATAAGGCTCTTTCGGGACTGTCGTTCCCGACGAGCCAGGAGCAGCGCAGCCACCGCCGCCACCACCAGCGGGGATGAGGACGCTTGCGCCCCTCGACAGCCATCCCCACAGGTGGTGCAGGCGACGGAATCAATATTACCGACAACATTTCTATATATAAACCAGACCTTGATCCCGAGCCGTTTTTGCGTCCGCCACTCTCGGCTGCAGCATCCAGCGAAGCAATTTCGTCATCGAATCCGTGTCAATCGCGCCAACCACACGAGCCCACAACATCCTTGAACGTCCGAATGCACGCCGCATGCAATATCTGGCCAGCAATTGTCCGCTGGTAATTACGAATGCGGATTGATAGAAATTGATGGATGCTCATTATGTAAGGAGTATAATTGCACGCGAGGACACACCAGCTGAGAGCGCAAACATTCTCCGCGATTAATTTCTATAACTGACAATCAAACAAAGTCCAACCAACACAAACATTGTACTTGTATCACTCCTCGTTGTGATGACAACAAACGAATGAAAACAAGGCGTTGAATTCAAGGTATCAAATTCTGGTATCAAGTTTTACATCATTCTAGATGATTAATGTGTGGTCTATTAGTAATAACTTGTTGTTGGTGAGTGTCGTCAGATTCCTATAGAAGTCTTAAGCATTTTCCGTTACAGAACACCTTCAAGTACTGTACCTTTTCAGCTTATCTTTGTTCCGGCCAAAACGGCGGCTGAGTGTGGCGAAAGTGGTCCGCAGGGGGAACGATTGCTGCTTGTTCTTCGTCATAATTTCGCCGCACTCATCAACGATGCACCACACAACATTCAACACCACTCTCGTACGTTTCCAGAGATAACACGAGCCAGCAAGCAAACGTTGGACAGTTGCTACCTGAACTGATGGCTGCTGCTCTGTTGTGCGACTTTGAGATGTCTTTTTGCGGATATCAACTCGACTATCGTTCGGCAAATAGTCGGGCAATCCACGAGCGAATTAAGAACGGCCCTCCAGTCGCGCACACTTTCTGCACTGCCGCCTCAGTCACTAGCATCGGACAAGTTCACTTATAATTAGTATCATTGCATAAACATTCGGCTTCCAGCTCGGCGCGCTTTATTACCAACAATGAGTCATTGCGCCGCTGCCAGAGGCGACAACAACGCGATCAGTTATTCAAACAATGTCCACCGGTAGCTGCAGAAACCTATATGGTATGAAATGTGTGCGTGTGCGCGCGCGAAGAAAAACGCCGCATTGGTAAATTGATTTCGTTTCGACGAGAGTCGCGAGAATCGAGGCCAAATTCACTCCAAAGTGTGGCCAACATATGTTAGTCTGCACTGTGGTATACACAGTGGACATGGTCAATTGCTTCCATAGATGGGACTTATAGCATCATTTATCCTTAGGTGACGATTTCTGGTGTTCCCTGTATCTTTTCAGAAATCGAATTTTTGCTTTTTTGGGACAAATTTGGACCTGGTATGGTTCAACAGCTTTGAAGTACCCAAACTTTCAAAAAGAACTTGTGGTTGTAAAATATTTGCCAATTTTAGACGGAAACAAGAGAGATACTTGAATTGGAAATGTTGTCATCTATTCCATCTATGGCAACAGTTGAAGATGTCCACATTGTAGACTGATGTCGATGACGACTCGTGCAAATAAAACTCCGTTACGAGTTGATTGCAACTATTTTTGATAAATTCATATTTGCGTCTGGGGCGCTCATAAAATACTTTTCTCTTTTCGCAAGCGGAATCCATTCTATTGCCTTGTGCGCGCGCGAGCGAACTTTGTTTGGAAACTTTAAATTGCATTCGCAAATATATCCCCATGGCAGCATCCGCTGCGACCGAGATGGAATCTATATGCAAGACGACATCGACGACATAGAAGTGGAAGCAATTAGCCGATTTAGGTCTTTTGACATTGGAAAATATGAGCGGCCGACTGGCGGCAAGTACGAATCCGAAGAATGCCCGTAGGTGTTTCACGCTCTAAATGAGCGCCAGATGAAATCTCTTCGCGGCTGCAGCGATACAGCAGCTCGATCAATGGCATCATCGAGGCAGGGGAAAACGTACGCATGCATGTCAAGCTCCAAAATTGGACGTGGAATTGAGCGACGTCCTAAATTTACTTTCTAAAAATAGGCGGAATCGTACGAGCGACTGCTTTCAGCTATTCTTACAAATTTCCCTTGCGCCAACGAAGACATCCGCGTCGATGTGAGACCATGCGGACAAATCGAATTACAACACCTACCAGAAAAACCAACAACATGGGCGACTAATGGCGTTTTCTTGCACATTGTCTCAATGAATCGCCTGGGTGGTTAATTAATATTCCCCATTATCATTGGTGTGACACATGCCTGAATTTGCTGACTGTGGCGAGCATATGAAGAAACTAGGCGTGTCAGCCAGACTCGAAACATTCCTGCTTTGAATGTTGAGGTGTGCCTCACAGAATTATGCACGCTTCTGAAAACTGTACAGGCCTTGTTTATAAATAACACAAGTACTCACTGCCTCAAGCAGCTTTTCTTCTTCGTGGGACAAACTCCAATGATCTGACGGCAGAAGCAGGCAACAGAAATGGTAACAAAAAAACGACTTGTTCTATTGCTTAATACCATTAATAGACCTCGGAAGCACCTCGGATTTCATGAACCAATAACAAGATAATCGCGTGCAATGAGGACGACTGCGAAGAAGAAATGCCGAGTGTGTGTATTCGTGATTACCGCACTTAGCATAATTAGATATTTCGAAGATGTCAGTCAATCAAAGAAAGTGCACTTTCTAACCTAATGTGTTAATTGGATGTGCAATTGCGTCAGTTAATTACATACAAACAAACTCATTAATGCTAGCAACAAAGCAACCTGTAAAAGTTTCAAGATCACATCAAGTTTTAGTAGTCTCTAGTAAGCTCTTGCAACGAAAACATGCCAAAAAACAGTTTCTTTTTAAAAATATCAAATTTTGGGTCGATTCAATCGATAGAGCACCCCAAAAACTATAAAATGGGAGGTCTAAAAATTGTTTTTGAAAAAAGTCATTTTTAAGTCCAAAGTCTGGCTCTAATTGCCCTCGCAAGAAACGGGCTGGCTGGAAGGCGTAATTAGTACAATTGGCCGAAGGGCAGCACCAGACACATTAAGAAAAGTTTATAATGCGCCAAAGAAGCGCACCAACAACACTAGTAAAAAATGAAACTATTTGGGAGGAATGAGTGCGGCCGCATCTCGAACAACTTTCCTCATTAACCGAACGACTATGCGGTAATTAATATTCATGCAGCGCGCGCAAGAGATGAGCGATAGAAGTGATAATCGAGGTCAGCTCTTGGCGACATCTCCTCAAAACGGCGACGACTTCTTGCGCAGCGAGCGTTTTTTGTTGTCGTGATGCTGTTTTGCATTGCGCGCCATTGCACCGGAAGTAATCACCGCGGCTGCCAACGACCGACCAAGGAAGAACGAATAAGAAATCGCGCGTCGTAATGCAATGCAACTCTTTTAAACTTTTACGTCTGCAACGCGCGCCGAGCTGAACTAAACTCATTTGGGAAACTCTGGGAAGTTGCAGAGATTGAAGATGCTGGCATCGTAATGAAACGCGCCCGCTCCGAACAAGACACTAATGGAAATGAATTATTCAATTGGTTATGCGCAATTATCCGTGGCGAATGCTTACTTACATTTGTTGCCAGTCTGAATGGTGTTGGACAAGAATGGGCGGGTGCTTGGTGTAAGGGGGTAGGCTATTAAATGAAGAAGTGAAGAACAAACGAGACAGCAAGGAGGCAGCGGAGCAGCGCGCGAATGCGTTTGATGGGTTTCAATGTGTTCGCCCATAATAAAGCACGGATCGGTAATTTTTCAAATTTATTACGGGGCAACAAACCAGACCCCGGAATGGAAGCGTATGGTGAACATGAGGGCTGTTCGGGCAATTTATGGTGAATATAATGCGCCTGAATGGCTGCTGCACGCCGCGTAGAAAACCTAAACATGTATGGATTTATGTTCGGCCCTTGGAAATCTACATATTAAAATAGGGCCTCTTCAATTTCTCATGTCAGAGTTACCAAAGCATTCTTTTTGTTATTTTTCCAGTGATCCGAGCAACCAGAACCTGAAAAACTTTCAAGATAATATCAAGACTCAGTAGTCCTCTGTAAGCTCTTAACAATAACTAAGCCAAAAATCGTTTCCTTTTGAAAAGCCAGCATTTTGGGTCGCTGCAATCGACAAAGCACCTCGAAAACTATAAAATAAGATGTTTAAAAAAAGATTTTGAACAAACTCATTTATAACCTCAAGATGCCTGCTAAAGGTTGGAAAACACTATCGAAACCAGTAGCCATGGAAAATACGTAAATAATAACAATTTTTTCGAGCAAATTTAAGAAATAACGATGAAATTTTTACGACCTTCATAAAAATGCAAATATGCGAATTTCAGAGCCCTCTCGTGTGACCAACGGTGGCAACAAAAATACCATGACAACCGTTACAACCTACATATTAGAACAACTTTTATGGCATAGTATAAATTCCCAAGGCCCTCGAATAATGCAAATAATGCCTCGATACATCTAATTTTCCACGGTTGAACCTTGCACACACACACACAATTCGCAAAAACAACGCACAGTTTTTATGCGCGTGAAGAGCAAGTCGAGCGTCCTTGACCAGATTCCAATACAACATTGACACATTTGAAACACAAAAATTAACTTTTAAGCGCATCATTTCGTACGGTTCGCAAATGGCTTCTGTTGGTAATAAAGCGAGACATGGTCGACTAGGTATACGAACCCATCATATTTTCGCAAACGAACCAGCCTACAACAACAACACAACGCCGAATGTTCGTGGCGACTCATCCGTAGCATCCATTAGGGCGAAATTGCTGGCAAAATTAGTGTGCGCACCCACAACACGAGGAATTTCACAGTGACCACATTGCACCATTCACACAAAAAAACAACAACAACGATCGACAACGGCGGCTCAACAAACGAGACCAAACGCGGATCCGTGCATACTGATCAAACGGTTGTCGCGTTGTCGAGTCGATACCCACGAAACGAACACACGCTGATGACGACGACGACCTTCCTCCAAAGTGGTACAAGTTCGGAAGCAAGAGAGAAGTGCGTACTGCAAAGCAATGCTGCTGCCAGCAACGGTAACGTACGATACGATTTCTTGCAAGTGAAGAATGGAAGACCGAAAACGTCCCTGACTTGAGGCAACCGCACACGGCAAGAACTGAAGGGTGCCCGACAACTGGTAGGGTAATTCTTGTGTTGGGGTCTTGCACCCTCGATGGTATCGCTGTATTGTGTGTGTTGTATGGGTTTCATGGCGACGTGTCTGCATATTTTCACCCTCCTTGTCTGCCTGCCTAACCCTCAGAAGCTTGATGTATCGTTGGGGGCAGCCATAGAAATGACGAGGCACTCAGAGTTTGCTTTCATAATAACGGAAGCCTTATCGTGCTCGTGGTGTCTACAACTCGAGTTTCAATGGAAAAATTCGAAATGCAACCAGAGACAATTCAAAGTTGGCTGATACCCAGACAAGTTTCAAATTAGAAATTTCCCCAATGGAAACAAATATTAAAACAAGTCTGGAACTCGGTATTGATAGAAAACTAATTAATTACACAGCAGCACGAAGTTGGTGTACCAGCATTGAATTCAATTTTTAATTTCCTGCATGTAAACACGAAATGGAATCGATTTGAATGAATGAATAATGTGAGCGTTGTCGTGGCAACCGAATCGAGAAGGCGATACCGAGAAGAGTTTCGCAATTAAAATAAATTAAGCCAAGTCTCGCGCCGCTTCCAGTGGGGGCGGTGTCGCCCTCCCCGACATCGGTATTGATAATAATTGGCGAAAAGTTTGTACCGTCACTCATTAGCGGCGCGCAAGCACTGGAAATCGAATGCAGATGTCGGCAGCAAGTGGGTCAAACGTGGGTCAAACAGCGCGCCTAACGACCTTTTCCTCATTATTGGATATTTAATAAGTGCTTGCACGTGAAACGGCGCGGTAAATATTTGATGGCACCGGCCAAGCCCCGGTTTATGCCATCTCATTTCGGAAGAAATGTGAGATCGAAGAATCTAATTAAGTTTTATTGTTTTGTTTTCGGTTGATTAATTCAATGCTCTCTCGAATTGGATCCATTCGTACTGCTTGGAGCGCTGGGAAAACTTCGATTGAGAAATGTATTATATTTGGATTTTTTGCCAAGAAAATATAATGATTTTGAAAATTTTTAACTAGACAGTTGGTAGGTATTCACTCCCTGTTTCACATGCAGTTTGAATTATGAAAATCGGCCAAGTACTTTTGAAGTAAAGTGAAAATCAAATTTCTTATGGATTGGAAATAGAAGCTGTCATGGCGACTCTCATTAGAGTCATGTTATGGTAATTAAGGACGCGCCTTCCGCGTCCCTAGCAACGCAGCAACGCAGGAGGGTCTGAATTCAAATTAAAGCGCGCTAAATTTGCTTCTTACATTTTCATGAATATCTCGAAAACGGCTTGATCAAATGATTTCAAATTTTTGTCACTTATTTATTACATATTATCCCATGTATATGAAGAAGTGCGAGTCAATAAATACACTTTTAAATATAAAACCCTAGAAATTACTTTTCCTGAATGTAAAATGCTCTTTATAGTCCATTTGTCTACATGATGAATGCAATAACTTATTCAGCTGTTGTTTTCATTGAAAGAACACGCGCGACTCAATGAAATATAACATGTCACACACACCTTTACTGCGAATCGCTGATGATTACCAACGAACATAAATAACATGGTGAAAAATTACAATACATCACGAAAAACGCGCGGCGAAACAATGCGAAACGTATCCAGCAACACGTGGCTCGGCCGTGCAGGAAGCAACAAAGAAATGCTACGAACGGATCTGAGAACGAACACGCCTAACGGACACGAACACGAATCGCTCATTGCGCCGAAAATTTATGTCGCGAACGTGCATCCTGATCCGCTATTAATTATTAATGCCGCGCGCCGGTGCGAGCGCATATTTCACGTGAATTATGCAAAGCGTGCGCTCCGTTTGTCGAAGAACTCGTTCCCAACCAGCAGCAGCAACAGCCGGCGTGCAAAAAACTTGCTCGACAATTGGCACGTTCAAATCGAAGGCGCGCGAATCAAGAATCAATCCGTGGATGCAATGCGCAAACTTCATACTGAAGATTGGTCGTGAATGCGCATTCATCGACCTGATGCGCGTTATGGACGAGTGGAAAACTATCGAGGAGAGCATAATAGTGCAAAGTTTATAACTTTTCGTATAAATGCTTTATCTCCACCTTGATGGATGTGCGCGCTCCGCTTGGAAGTACATTACAAGCGCGGCGCAAAAATGCTGCACGACTATCAGAGGACGAAATGGTTTCTTCTTCAGCGCGCCAAAGTTTTCACACTCAATGTGCGCGCGCGAGGCTTGTCGTAAAATGTAAAAGTTGTCGGCGGAACGACCTCCCGACACGACAAGACACGTCGTATCAAGTTGCGCGCTTAAGCGGCCATATTAATGGCGCACGACTTGATTATAAACGTCGCTAATGCCGCTAATATTCATCATCGTTAAAGCATTAAAACCTAGTTAGGCTGCCATCATCGTCTTCTTCGCTACCTCCACCTACAAATATACGGATGTGAAGTTTCGAGAGAAAGTTGTATGAACTTTGCTGCGGAAATTTTCAAATACCTCTTCATCCTATGCAACCCAGTCTGCATCCATCGTCGCGAAACTTGCTGTTAGTGTTGTGAGGTCGTTACGAATGTTTACAGACACGATTTCAGATTGTTTGTGCGAACCGACCGAATGAGGAAATGGGGGCCAATGCAGTTGCAATCTGATAAGAAAACAGAGCATAATTTCGTGTGTCTAAATTGGAAAGCAGCGTATGGGAAATCGATTCGTATGCCTTTATCACCGGCGACGATCGTCTCGGCCCAGTTGATCCCAGTTCCGAGTCGTCCTCGTCCTGGTCGGTGCAATCCACATAATTGATATTTATAGCAATTCGGCACGCAAACATTTATCTTGCGGAAAATTGAATTGGCCGTTCGGCGCTCATAAAATCAAAGCGCCCAAACAATTCTATTCGCAGAGAACCTCACATAAACATAATCCTACGATGTGTTTTCTCATTTTTCGACCTGGGGCACTCACCTTGTGATGTCTTCGGCGCTGACGGCGCGAGGGGTCGCCGAGTGGAGAGCGAGTGAAGATGAATGTAGAGATTCGGCATACGGATGCTTTACAGCTGCAAGGAAAACAATACAAAATCAATTTTACAAATTTCATTAACAGAGCATTTTCAGCAGCATACAACACACGTGCGGATGTGCGTATAATCAGAGTTGTATACGCTACAACTCTATAGAAGTTTTAAAATATGAGCATTTCAACTTTTTTGAAGAACTTACAGAGTTGTGGTGAATAAGATGGCTCCGATGGAGGTGGTGGATTGAAGGCACTCTGTGTTTTGGCGACAATGAGTATTACACGGTCTTGGGTTGCTTTCAATGTTGCCACGGCATCCTCGTGCGTCACATTCTCCAGGTTGACTTCACCGCGCTGAAAATTCCAGAAACAGGCAGTTAGAATTTGACGAATGTGCAAAATTATGTAGGGTGGTAACAATTCATTTAATGCAATGGTTCTTAACCTGGATTGGACCCAACCCCGGAGGCAGGGTTCAGCGAATCAGTTTCAGGGAGAACACTACAATCAATTAATATATGAAACAGATGAGGTTCGGTACCTCCCACCATTACTGTAGACAATTTAAAGACCTTTTCAACCATGTATACTACCATAAAGTTTTCAGTTGGGATTCCCGAAAGATAAAGTAATGAAATTAAGCTAAAAACAAGGATGCGCGATCGGACCCGTTCGGCTAATTTCTTACGATAATCCACTATGTCATATTTCCGGGACCACTGGTCCGATTTGGATGATCAAAAGTGCTTTTTATAGGTCCCACCGATTGTTTACAAATGCCATAGAGATATTACAGAAAATTTCATTTTTGACTAGAAAAATCGGTCGAAATATGTCAAAAATGATGTCCAAATTTGAGGCTCATTCAAAAGAGTATCCCTCGACCAATTTGCACCAAATTCTAGCATGTTATAGATAATTTAAAGACCTTTCCAACGATCTATAATACCATATACTTTTCTATTGGGATGCCAGAGATATATAGTGATGAAGTTGAACAAAAATACAGGGGTGCGATGAGAACCGGGCGGCCCA